>VZTB01003128.1:715837-744809 GCA_013397245.1 Thryothorus ludovicianus | reverse complement strand
CCGCCTTTCCCCGCCGCCTTTCCCCGCCGCGGGGCCGGGGCGCGCTGGGCCCGCTGAGGGAGGCGTGTGTCCCCGGCGGGGCTGGGGAGTGTCCCTGCGTGCCCGCCCTGGCACCGAAGATGCTGCAGGAGCTGTCAAGTCTTTGGTTAGCTCCTGACACAAGCGAGGGCAGGAACACCGTCAGCATCCCCCCGGGATCCCGGGCAGGTGGTTACCATCCGTGTCTTCACACGGCATCTGGAATCTGTGTTTCTGTCATGGCTTCCACTAACCCGAGATCTATTCTGGGTCGCTATGGCTTTGAGCAGGTGGAAAAAGAACCCAGGGTTAAATGGTCAGCCAGAGGCCTCCTTCTCCCAGCTAACAACAGCCTGACAGCTCGCCCTCATTCCCTGGGCATTGATGAGCTGCTCATAATGCTCACCAGAGGAAACTAATTACACTGCATAGCTGGCAGCCTCAGTCTCCCAGCAATTTCAGGCCTTCGAGAATCCTGTAAGTAAATACATGAAAAGAAGTCTTTAGCTGACCCATATAATTCACAGAGTTTCCCTAAAGCTCTGGAACATCTTCAGCACACCTCAAAGCCTTTAGTTCTTTCTTAACACCCTTATGAGGGAGCATTGCTCAGATCCAAGTAGGAAAGAGCCACTCGGAGCTGAGGCGTCTCAGTTAAAAGTCACAAAGCTGTTACCTGGTGGGGCTGTGGACAAACCCTGATCTACCAGCCTGGCTCTGCTGTGTCAATTTTGCTAAACCACACAGGGCTGCTTTTTTAAAAATTCTTTCCAGCAATCACAATTCTTTCCAGACATTAAAATGCATAGTTATGCAGTACTCTGAAATTCACCAAAAAATATAATTGTTCTGGAAAGTACTTCTTCCTCTCAGGGCACATTTACTTTCTTGTTGAAAGGTGTGTTAGTACAGTTTGCATTTTTTTTTTTTCCAAAGCAAATTTGGGTTTGTTTAGTTTCATAGCAAAGAGAATTTAGAAAAGGAGTGAACAGATACACATCTGTCATCTCTTCAGAAAAGGAATGGGACTGAGGTTCCACAGCACACAGAGATGAAGTTTGTTTACTCTTTTCACCTGTTATCATGTTCTCTTTTGCAAATAATTTTAAATGAGGAGGAAGTGAGTGGAGAAATATATGCAGTCTCATTATCATGTCTCCTTTTTCATGATAGCAGCACTAGTAGGTTATGGATGAAGTTAGTAAAAGCAGGTACATTGATTAGGATGTCAGAAAACCTCTTACATACACTTGCAACAGACCCTGTATTGGAGACAAAAAATTCAAGTTTACAGTTTATACTGCTGTTTTTTCAGGTGTGTTATGTATTCCAACCTTCATCAGTGACTTACCTGTATTTTGAGTTCCCATTCCAGAATGCAACTGCAAGAGGAGGGATCAGATTATATTAAGAAACAAAACAAGACAAACCCCAAAACAAACAAATGAACAAACCAACCAAACAAAAAACCCAAGCCAAAACCCAGAAAAAGCTATAGAGGGACAGGAAGAGAAATTTGGGCAGTACTTGGTTATGGCACAGTAATTGTGAATCATTAACAGGCAAAGAAAGGAGGACGGGATAGAGGGGAGGACAAAGGTTATAGTGATATATACAGAAGAGCAACCCAGAAAGCTGTATTCATTAGGAAGGTAGATTTTTCAAAACACACCTTTGGAAGGCATGTAAACTAGGAAAAGGACTTGACTAGTTTGGAGATGTTGCTATGTATTTAATATATGTTCTTAGAGGTCTCCTGTTGGTAATACTCAGACATATCCCAGTGATGTATGAGTGATCCCACAGGCACGTGTTACTGCCACATTCATCTTCCCAGGAGAGTCTGTGTTTTGGTAGATAGGGGATGTTTTTAATATTCTTCTCAGGAGTAAGAAAACAGATGGACTATTTAAGAGGAGGGCATAGTCACGTAGGACAGGAAAAAGAACTTCAGTTTGATATCCAATTAATTGGGGGATCTGTCAACTATTTTAAAAATGCATGGAGGGAGAGAGGATTTCCTGCTTGTGAAGGAAGCAACACTTGAAAACAGAAACATAAACTTCATCCTCTCAAATCTACTGGAAAAAGAAGAGTGGCACAATATCAGGGAGAGTACAAGACTGAACTGTGTAGTCACTTTATACAAAATGAGAAGAAAATGATGGATGAATGCTTTATGCAGTGCTTCTGCTACCACAGGTGATATTAATACAGAGCTAGAAAACTGATGCCACAGCTCAATATGTATATATATACTTCAACAGTCCTGTTTTGTCTGGAGAGGCAAAATATAAAAAAGCTTACATAAAATTTCCTTCCGCCTCATTTCTCTGCACTCAGTTTTAATACTTGGATTCCTAATATTGTATGGCTCCATATTCACATTTCATAGATTAGTGGAATAAAACTTTACATTTTTTGCTCCAAAGATAGAAAGTGAGAAAAGCACAAAATGCATCTCCAGCTCTGAGTTCCCTTTACTTCCAGCTGTGAGGCATTTCTACCACATTTTGGGGTTGGTTTATTTTTTTTTTTCCTCCACACTTTGTTTTCAGTATGGTTCACAGTTGGATGTAGACAAAATCAGGTGTTATCCCTATGACGCAGATAAACCAGAGCAGGAAAGACATCCTTCCCCACCTCATCTTTTTGAGTGCAAAAAACACTCACTAATGAGGCAACCCGGTGGCCAGGAGATCCAGATTGGTTTGGACAGATGTCTGAGGGCAGCACAGCCTCATGACCTTCCCTGCTAATCCCAAGTATTTCCTTCTCTTAAGGATGTCATCCTAAGAGCTCTTTTCTCCTCTGGTTCTCCCATTTCCTCTCCCTCTCAGATGCACCCTCTATCACCACTCATCAGCAGTGGGGTTGGATTCTACTCCTGCAGTGAGAGAATGAGATTATTTCCTCCTCCATCTCCTCTTCCTCTTCCCCTTCCCCCACTGCTGCCAACTCCTGCAGTGGTCAGTGTTTTTTCTTAAAGCCTCAGGTGCAGGAATTATGTGATTAGGCAGGAATTTCATCTTCCATGAGAATAAAATGTTCCTAGCTACTGCAAACTCAGTGCAACAGAAGACGAATACAAATAATGATCCACCTTTCAATGTAGGGAAAAGGTTGCTTCAATTTCTGAATGCTTGGACTTGAGAGTATGTTCCCTGTTCCATCTCCTTTTACATGTAGTGGCTCTTGGTATAGTTGACACTGCATATAGCTAAAAATCTGCAGCAATCCAGCTGGAGCACTCAGCTCTTGGGGTGGGAGGAAAGAATCAGTCCAAAGTGCATTTTTTCTGAGCTGCTCTGGGCAGGAATGCCTGGACAAAGGGAAAAGGCATGAGAAAAAGAAAATGAAGGCTGTGGTAGCTCAGAATCCCTCATACCCACAACGACAGAAATACTAGACCCTCATTTTAGTAAAATAACCTGTATAAATAGGACCTTTTAGAAGTAGTGTCAATTGATACTCTGATCTTCAGACCTTTTTTATTGCTGCATACTTTGGAGCTATCACTGTTCCAGCCAGTTGACAGAAATGTAGATAACCAGCTGGAGGATGATTCATAATTATTAAAAGCTCAGAGGTGATGGGAGGAAAGACATCTCTGCCTTAACTCACAGGAACAGTCACCTTTCACCTATATTTACTGGCTATTTTTCTGGATCAAAACAACTGGGCAAAAATAAGGTTCCACCTTTCTATTGGTTTCAGAAGAGTAATTTTTATGGAGAATAGTTACAGAATAGATCTCATACTCACACTAAGTAGTTTATACAAAGTTAATGGAAACATTGCAAGTAAATTAAATTTGGGTTGTTTTACAAAGTCAAAGAAAAAGAAGGAAAGAGCAAGAGAAAAGTCAGTCTTGGTTTAGGAGTATTAAGTGATTTACTATAAGCTGGTTGCAGTTCAATTCTAGAACAATGTCAGCTCCAAAAAATCTAGAATGGATGGGCAGAAACTAAGAGAAAAGAACCAGTCAGCAATCAAGCATCACACCACTGCTCACCCACTCCCTCACCAGTGGGACTGGGAGAGAATTGGAAGGTAGGAGAGGCCTGGAAGATAGAGAACTCCTGGCTTGAGATAAAGACAGTTAAAAGCCACTCACACAAGAAAAGCAAAACAAGAAAAGAATGAATCCCTGCTTCCCAGGGGCAGGCAGGTGTTCAGCCATGTCCAGGACAGCAAGGCTCCATCAGATGTAATGGTTACTTGGGAAGACAAATGCTGTCACTCCAAATGTGCCCCCCTCCCTCTTTCTTTCCCTCACTTTTTTTTACTGAGCATGATGTCATGTGGTCTGGACTATCCCTTTAATCAGTTTGGGTCACCTGTCCTGGCTGTGTCTTCTCTCAATCTCCCATGCACCCCCAGCATCCCTGTCAGCATGGCAGCATGAAAAGCAGAAAAGCCTTTGGCTCTGTGTAAGCACTGCTCAGCAATAACAAAAACATCACTGTATTTACAGTCCTGTGTTCAGCACAAATCCAAATCATAGCCCCATACCAGCCACAGTGAAGAAAACTAACTCTACCCCAGCCAAAACCAGCACAATCCAAGCAACAAAAAAGGGACTATTTAAGAGAATATTCAACCATGAGCATTACTTGAGAGTGTAGCCACCTGCATGCCTATTCCACATTAACTGGTAAAGAAAACTTGGGAGTTTTAAGTATCTGCAACATGATATGGACTTTTTACTGTAGGAGATGTGCCCAAGTGAAGATCAGGT
Source organism: Thryothorus ludovicianus (assembly GCA_013397245.1). NCBI lineage: Eukaryota > Metazoa > Chordata > Aves > Passeriformes > Certhiidae > Thryothorus > Thryothorus ludovicianus. Next base: position 740,050 of record VZTB01003128.1, on the reverse strand, counting down.
TAGAAATTACTTGGATTCATTGTGTGATAGATATTGAGCTGTGTATTAATCACACCCATGCCAGTTCCTGTTACCCAGGTGCAATGGATCATCACTAATACCTAAAGGGTCAGCTGGAGACCAAAGGTTATGCCTTTGGAATTTATCATTTCTCATTTCAAATATCTCTGAATTGGAGAAGTGGCATGGAGTTCTCCTGTGGGGATAAACAGGAGGTGTTGGTTCCCAGAAGAGTGACCTGGTCAGCAGAGATAAATCAACTTTAAAACACAACAGTCCAAACACTAAAACAGGATGAAGTGGTCTGTGTACCATGCAAGGAGGTTAAAAGTATGCATATCATGTGCTGTGACTGATGGTTACTGAATAGGGAGATTCTTTCTTATTAACTTATTTTGGAATGAATACTCTCTCTGTTGTCATTGGTTGCATTTGCAAGAAGTTTTTGTTCCCAAATGTTTATTCTCAGCCCTTGTGTAAGTAGTCTTCCTCAAATGTGATCCTAGCCTTATGCAATGCTTAAGAGTTTTTTTAGGCTGCTTGGTTTGCTAGTTTTTCTTGACAGTCACGTTTCAGCTTTCTGAATGTGCACATGTTCATCTCATGACTCCTGGTAACAGCATCCCCTGATAGCCTGCAGTTTTGCTGAGCTTCCCCTGGCTGCTAGGGCATTTTGTCAAGAGTGAAGACTCACAGTGTTCAAAAGAAAGATTTCCAGCTAACCCCTGGAGAAGCACTTTCTACTTGTCAGTGTCTTTCATCACCCTCCCAGCTCTGAGAGGTGGTGATGATCTCCCCCTTGTTATCCAAGAGCAGCAAGAAGGGAAGTGGTCTCTTGAGATTGCACTCCAGAGCCATTGGAGATGCCTCCAAATGTGTGCCTGCATTTTCTCTCTCACTGACAATGCTGTCTCACACATTTTGGGGTTGAGGGAACCACAAGTCAAAGCACAGGTCTTTCCCTAGCAAACTCCTTTGCTACTTTAAAAGCAAGTAACAACACATTTGAAAAACAAAATTGACCCATTTAATACAAATCCTGTAAATCTTGTTTATTTTGCTTGCATGATTAGAGTTGTTATGTTAGCAGGAGGAAGATGAGCAGCATGTAGCCCTATTCACTTCCCCTCTGCATTTGAATTTTCTGTAAAGTACACATTTTTCCCTTAGAAATTGAAGGCTTTTTAAAAAAATAATTATTCTTTTTTCTTCCTCATTGAAAAGAACCTGAAAAAACACAGATGATAGGTTGACAACAGTGACCAGCATGGAATAGTTACCTTTTTAACTAAGTTCAGAGATGCAGGATCTGTCACATCTGCCACCATAGAGGAGGGAGCAGGCTGTAATCACGTGCATTTGGTTGTCAGACCACTGCAGGAGTGATGCTGCTTGTACTCAGAGTCTTCAAACAAGTTGTTTGTCAATATGCTTTTGAGTCCCTAATTGTGCTCAACCAAATTTGATCTTCACCTTGAGAAATTGTATCTGTGTACCTTCTACTATTTCTCTCTAGGGCCTGGGCCTCACTGCTAAGATTTTTAGCTTGCAATTTGTTTTCCCAGCCTCAGTCTTTCCGTGGTCTGCAGAAACAGGGAAGGAAGGCCCTTTTAAATTTTGTTGCCGCGAAGATCCCTGATCTTGTTCAGGACTAGAGACGTGGTTGGCTCAAGAATATGGAGCTATGTTCTGTCTCAGATACATTGTTGGAGGTGAAACAATAGCTATGGATATCATCTGCTCAGGGTACTGTGTCAGTGCTATCCCCCGGCTCTGCTATTTCCAGCCAGATTTGCAGAAGCAACAGGAAAGTTAGTAAGGCAAACAGGGCTGGGTTATTTTTGCTACACTCTGTTTCCTTGCAGCTGGTCAAAGTACTCATTACTTTCCAAATCCGACCAAATAGAAATGCAAGTGAAAACTGAACTTGAAGTGAGCACCAGACAAGCCTGGAGCAGTCTTGTGTTTGATGCCCTTTGTTCTGCCCTGTTTCATCAGTGAGAGTGAACAGCCTTTTGTGCACACTCAAACCAGAAGATGTAAGTGCAAAGCCAGAAGATCTTACCTATTTTTAACATCTCCCAAGCCCCAGGGCAAGACCCCAAGGAGGATATTATGCAGGACAATGTGTCACACCAGCCAGGAAGCCCCAGGACAGCGGGGGCTGTAGCTAGAGCCCCACTGAGTGGCTGCAGAGCAGGAAAACCAGAGGGCAAAGAGCTGCTGAGCTGAACTGAGCTAAGCTGAGCTAAGCTGAGCTGAGCGGAGCTGAGCTGAGCTGAGCTGAGCTGAGCTGAGCTGGGCTGAGCTGAGCTGAGCTGAGCCTTCAGCCCAGGGCAGTCCTCAGGGGTCCTGGCCCTCTCCGTGCCATGGTGTTCTGCCGTGTCTCTACCTCTGCTGTTTTCCATGGGACAGCAAACTGCCCCAGCCCCTGGAAGCTGAGCTGCAGCAAGGAGCAGGAAATGTCTGATTGAAGGAGCTATTGCTGGTACCAGCAAGCAGACTGCAGTGGCCACTTCCTGCACACTAACTCTGCATCTGCTCATGAAAAATAAAATACCACTTAAACTCGACTTAGGCCATTGGCTTTGCCTGGTGCTCTTAAACTGGGATTTGTTTTTTATTAGGTACAGTTTTCCAAAGGGGCAGATAATTGCTGTTCCATCTTGAAATTAAAACAAAAAAAAACCAAACAAACAAAAAAGCCACCATCAACTTTCTTGTCACATATAATTTTCTCACATGATTTAGAACTTGTTTCCTCTCTTTACTGGTGGAAAATGTGGGGCAGGGACCCAGCACAGCATCTGGGAAGCTGCTGTAGTCCCATGGCTGAGCTGGATAGTCAGCTCAGGTGCCACTGGAGCTGAAGGAGAGATGGCTGCCCCCATGTCATCCATCATGGGGAATAAACACCCAAAGCAGTGTGTATTTAAGGTTACCATCTCCCAGATGGCCCTTTACTCAGAACACCCCAGTATGTTGTTAGTTATGGAGCAGGGCTTTGGGCTTAGGTTTATTGTGGGAAACCAAAGGCGTGCTTACCATTTTCTGTAATAGCAGTGGAGTTTAAATGAATGATTATAATAATAACTATGGAGTGTGTTTCTGAGGTTTTACTACATGTAAACACAATCATAAGTGTAATCAATGTCAATGACTTCCATTTAATTCTCAAACAAAGTTTGCTTTTAAATACCACACTAGATTTGACACGGTCAATGATAAATGGAATGCAATTAGTTCTACTATTTGCTTTGATGATATGCTAAATTATTTCTTACAACAGACCATTTATTATCCAAAGCTAATGGTTACACTCTTGCATTTAACAAGTCTAATGTATCTTAAACCGTGGCAAACTGATAAGTTTCAAAATTAGATACTAAAGGCTAGAAAAAAGTGATTCCATGAATGAGTTTTATTTAATAAATCCTTGTCAATGCTCAAGTCATAAGATCTTAAATTGGAAGAGTTTTATATATATTACTCATAATTGCACAAATAAAAAAATAATTATGCTGCCTCTTAGTGATTTGCAGTCACTTAATGGATATTTAATCTTAAGGAAAATGTTCAAATTTAAATGTTCTTATGGCATTTTTAACATAATGCATCTTCTAATTGTTAACAAGACAATTAATAAATTTTTTTCCCTCCAGAAACTTATTATGAGCTTACTGTGATAATTGAAAAATTAACGAAGAGAGTGTAGTACTTCAGAAGACAAAAGTAATTTCCTAATTTTTCACTTAGCATGGGTTTTTCATGGCCTGTTTTTGATAGCAGGGGGGACACAAAGGTGGCTTCTGTAGAAGCTGCTGGAAGCTTCTACCATGTCCAGCAAAGCCAATCCCTGATGGCTGTGAAGATGGACATGCTGCTGGCCAAGGCTGGGCAAATTAGAAATGACTGTAATAGATCTGTGATAACAGATTTAAGAAGAAATCAAAACAAAAGTGGGGGGGTGCAGTTCTAATTCCAGCCAGAGAAGAGGAGGAGGTGAGAACATGTGAGGGAAGCAACATGGAGACACCAAGGTCAGTGGAGAAGGAGGAGAAGCTGCTCCAGGCACCGGAGCCGAGAATCCTCTGCAGCCATGGTGAGACCATGGTGAGGCAGCTGTGCCCCTGCAGCCATGGGGACCCACGGGGGATGCAGAGATCCACCCTCAGCCCCTGGGGATCCATGGGGGATGCAGAGATCCACCCACAGCCCGTTGGATCCATGGGGAATGCAGAGATCCACCCACAGCCCGTGGGATCCATGGGGGATACAGAGATCCACCCAGAGCCCATGGAGGAGGTGCTCATGCTGGAGCACGTAAATGCCTGGAGGAGTTTCCTACTGTGATCCAGTAGGAAACCCAAATAGAGACAGAGGGCCCTGCTTCCAGGCTGGCGCAGCCTGTCCTTGGAGGACTGCACCCAAAGGAAGAGTGACCAATGCTGTAGAAATTTTGGGAGAACCGTGTGCCCATGGGTGAGGCTCACATTGCAGCTCATGAGAGTGGATCCATGTTGGAGAGGTTCATGGAGAACTGTCTCCTGTGGGAAGGGACCCTATGGTCTCACAGGGGAACAACTTCTCTCCCTGAGGAGTGGAAGAAAACCTCAGGTGAAGAACTGACCAAAATGCCAATTCCCTGTCTCCCTGCACTGGCAGTGGGAAGGAGGGAGCTGTTGGGGGAAGAAAAGGTGCTTTTAAGGGTGTGTTTTACTTTTCATTACCCTCCTCTGATTTTGTTAGTAATAAACTCACTCTGTATCCCTGAGCCTATTTTGCTCTTGAGTGTTTTCTCCTGGTCCTTATCTCAACTCATGAACCCTCTGTTGAATTTTCCTTTTCTTGGTCCAGCTGTAGCAGGGGAGGGTGAGTGAGCAGCTTTCATGGATGCCTGGCATTTGGCCAGTGTCAAACCATGACATACTTATATTCAAATTTCCTCCTATCGTCAGAAGGCAAGTCTGTCCCATCTTGATTTATTTTTATTCAAAGTTTCAAAATAATGCAGGCAACAAATTTTGGTTGTTTTCATAACATGGGGATACAGAAATGGACAATTAATTCCTCCTTCTGTGGTTACCTTAATAAGAGCCAGGCCTACACAGGGTTGCTCTGCCCCAGTGACCCTGCACACACTTGTCTGCCACCTCCCAAACACCTCCTGCTCTCCCCATTATTCTTCCCTTCCACACACACATGGCTGCAGTCCCTCTAGGCACATTCCTAAATCTTACACTCTTCTGCCATTTCCCTAATGTCCTTCCTTCTATTTATCTAATTCCTCAGAGATTTTTTCTCACTCAAGTACCTTCTGCCATTTTCGGAGCTCCATGTCTTCTTGCTCCTTGTGTGCAAGGGTTATTCTCTTCAACAGTTCAATCTCCCTGAAGATGATAGGAATAGTTGACACTAGGGATGAAGGGAAACTTAGAAAATACACCAGTGTTTCATGATGAATACTGAAGAATATCACAAATATCACACTGGTCTCAGTAAAATCTTAAAAATTAGCAAGCGTGGATTGCCCTTTCTGCCAAGGACTATATAGAAATGAAAAGGGCATTTTTCTTTAGAAGAAAAAGGAGTGCTCTAGGCATTCAAATCATCCTTCCAATTTTGTTGTCCATACAATGTCTTCATAAAATTGTTCATCTTGAATAAAATCAGCTGAAACAGGGAGCTTTGACTTGGGAAATTCCACTTGCAGGACCACAGCTAATACACTGCTGTGTTTGCTTTAAGGCTCTGCCTCATTATTTTCTTTATAAACTATCTGGTCTTCAAATTCTGATCAGAAGTATATCCCCATCATCCAGATGACATCCTGCTTCCTGCCAACATTTTGGCTGGGATGACATTTCCCTTGAGGATCTCTGTCTAGGTTAAAGAGACCTCCACAAATTCTGCACTGGCCTAGGGCTGCCTGAAGCTGCAAGCTCTGCTTAACTCTGCCCCTACACTCCATAGTATGTATTCATCATCCCTGCATTTATCTTAGCAAGATTCATGAAGATTTTTGACAGATTATACATACCTTCTAAACTTTGGTTTTCCAACAGAAATATCAGAAAGTGGCAGAGAGCTGCTTCTTTTTCAGTTTGAGGAAAGCTGCAGACACCAATAGTAGCAGTCTATCATTGCAGCAAAGGCAGTCCATCATACTTGCTATACCTTCCTCTCAGCTCCAGTTGGATACAGCTCTGTGATTTTAGCACTACAAAGTCTCTGCATTTCTCCAGGATAGCACTCATCTTTTTCTAGGAAGTCATGCTAAAATGACCCACTCGCAGAAGATTTTGTCTTCAGCTTTTTCTTCCAAGTAAAAAGGATTTATTTAGCAAATAGAATCCTCTTCTTTTGGGGGGTGAGGCACTGGGTAAAACACATTCTGCTCATCATTTTTTTCTGCAGCTGAGTGGCTGCTTGCACAGAGATGAGGTATCAGCAGGAGCTCAGGGATCATCTGCTCTATTTAGCCAAACAGCCAAACAAAATACACTGTCTTCTCGCTGGCCAGTCCTTGGCAGGCTACTGGGGGCAAGGGGTGTTAGGAGATATGGAGAGAACCTGGGGCTGTGGAGGAAGAGGGAGACAAGGATGGGATGAGGTGAGATGGGGTTTCTGCACAAATCATGGGAAGCAGACATGCTTACTGCTGCTGTCCATGGGACAAAGTGTGTCCTCCTGCCACACCTCAGATGAGCTCCTATGGGACAATGACACCACAAAGCCATGCAGCTCAGGTACCATTACCATTGCCAGAGCCCCGTAAGGGAGCTAAATCACGCATTCACATGGCATGCCTAATGACCCCATGAGTGAAGTATAAAATAAAGGTAATAATAAAGAGCTGCAGTGAAATCCCTCAGGACACTGATGAGAAAGCAGCAGCTCTGCTTCTTGCAAGACAGGCGCTGCTGTCCTGCGATGGCAGACCGAGCTGTCACTGCGGCTGCCTGCTCTGGCACGGGATGCCAGCTGCATGATACCATTAGCATTCCTCAGCAGCCACGGCTTATGTCTCTCTGTGCAGTGTTGGAAACCAGGTCATTCTCTTGGCTCATCCTCCTCTGATAACTCCTCTTTTCTTTCACTGCCGGGAAGCCGAGGATGGTGTAATTAGTTTTCACTAATGTTCAGCTCTACGTGGAACTGCTTTTGTGCTCTAGCCAAAATTGAAGTTTTCACATAGTTTGCATGCCCTAAGAGAAGCAAAACTGGAGACAAATTTGGGAGGCACCTATTTTCCTTGTGTTATAATGATTGAGCTGGTATTTTTCAAAATACCACAGAGAATACAAATGACATGTTAAACTTCCAGTACTCACTGAGCAGAGAATAAATGAGTGTGATTCCAATGAAAATACTAAGTTAAATACTTACTCATGCCTGATAACAACTGGTACTGGAAGGCTGTCATAACAAGCAACCTGAAATCATGCCCCTAAGTAGAAAAGCTTCCCAAAGTAGTATTTAACTGCTTGGGGTTTGCAGGCAGATTAGAGACCAAAGAAGCTTCAGGGGAAGATAAAAACGAGAAATTCAACCCAAACCTCAGATAAGAAATTTAGGTTTTCTCAATAAGACAGTGGAAGTGATGACTTCAAAACCCGTGAGGAATAAATTTTGAAAGGTTTGTATAGAGCATGATACAGAGAGATAAAACAACAAACTTTATTAAAGGGTGAGTGATTTTGGGCTGTGGGTTAAAATATAAACATAAATGCCCACAAAGAATTAACTGGCTGGTACAGTGAGGCTTATATACTGGTAGAGTAACTGTATCAGTAATTAAAGCTGCATTAATGTGCTTGACTGATGTTCTGAAAGTGTCATTGTAATGGCAGTCACAGCACCAACTGAAGCAACCAATCTGTGAGACAAGGAGCTGCTAGTTACAGAGGCTCCTTGTCAGGAATATGCTTGAAACTTGACATCTTGGTACACTATTAAAAATAACATGATTTAAATAATAATAATGCACCTCCATCCTCCAGTATTTAGTATCCACTGCAGTAATTGCAAAATCAACCAAATTATATGCAGTATTTTAGGAGCTAAAATATGAAGCAGAAAATGCATTAGCTGTCCTTCATATCCTCTCATCACCAGAGGGGCTCTTTGGAAAAAGCACACCAAGTTTCAAGCTACTACATTGTATTTTGGAGGCTGGTAAAGATCAAAGTCACCCTGAAATTACAGTTGGATCTGGTGACACTAAAAACATTTCAATTTCTCTTTTGCAATGATTCAAGTTAAGAAGTCCTAAACATGGCATATAAGCTGTCCAGATCTCTGAAAACACAGATCTGTTCCTTCAGCTGAGTGAGATTTTCTCACTGGGAGAAATGTATCAGCCAGGAAAGTTTGCAAATAGATTAGCAGGAATACTTGTGCTCCTAAAGGAAAAAAAAAAAATCATACTCAAGCATAGGTGATCCTAGTTGCCCAAATTCAGCAGAGTAATTTTACAGAAGAGACATTAGCATTATTAAAGTAGAATTTGGCCCAGAAGACCACATATCTCTTAAACTTTTCATAACAACTCCAGATATAATAGAAGCCCAAGGTCAAACTGTACTTCAGATGTGTGATGTTAGTTACAGATACAGATATATTTGTCTTATTTTTCAGCTTTATCTCTTGCAAGCCATCAGGTTTCAAATGAATCCTGAAGAATAACTTATTTTGGCAAGTTGAGTGACCTATTACCTGTTTCCTAAAGTGGTTAATTTAATAAAAGCTACTTCAGTGTTATCCACAATCAGTACCAATGTGATAATGAATATCTTCTCAACACTCTGTGTTGTGTGACTTTGGTTCACAGTGGGGTAATCACAATTTCATACATATACAAGACCAATACTAAGGACCTGATGGCTACAATGATACAAGGAATTAATTCAAAGAATCCCTGGATAGGAATACTTCCTTCAATTTTTTTCCAGATTTGAGCCTGGAACGTCAACTGTGCTTAAAATGTAATTTGCAGCAATGAGCATTTTACCATCACAGGGCTTTTCTTATGCATTGCAAAAAGTGAGATAAAGGAGCTTCTCTAACATTGTCAGGCCCAGATTCTTGTAGTCTATATGCTTTGGTGATATTTAGACTATGGAAATATGGACAGTAAAAGTGATGGTCTTTTGTAATGCAGCTACTGAGCTGTTAGGAAGAAACCTAAACCTTACAATGGCCTCCTCCCATAAATCAAGCAGTGCCTGTTTCATCACTGGAGGCAGATGCAGAGGTAAGCACCCTCTAGTAAGATCTTGCAGTAAAGAAAATCACTCTGCTTTAGAAGTTAATTCTGCAAATAAAAAAGTACACACAGCCACATTTTTTAATGTTTTAATACATATCTTCAGGGGAGTGGGAGGAGAGAAAAAGAAATTTCCAACTTCACAATATATTGGACTAAATTCCCATCTAAAAACATTGCATAAGATAGTGTAATAGTTCTGATTTGACCCATTTATGACAGGATTTTTTTTGCAGATGGAGGGACACCTCTTCTTACTGCCAGCCTTTGGCCAGCTGCTACTCCTGGCACTTTGTGCTCATCCAGCAAATGGCAGCTCACATCCAGGCTCTAGCATGCCATTGATCAGTTACTAACACTTTCAGCTGAGTAAGACTTCCATGGCAGGATAAAGTGACAATAGCAGGGGAGGCAGATTGTAAAGATCCTACAGCCATAGTAACACACACTGAAGGACAGCTTGAGTTTGCATATTAGCTTCTTTGTTTGTCCTTCTCCAACAGATGATATTTCTATTGCATGGTAAGTGAGCAACATTATTTGGTTTTTTTGTGTTTAATTAAAAGCTAAGAAAAAAAGACTAAGTCCTCTTCTATTCTTATTTCTTGCAGCCAGTGATCTCAAAAGTTTTAACCAAGCAGTTGCACTAATATTCTTGTAGTCACGTATCAAGGAGTGGGAAAAGTAGGAAACATTAGAAACTTAGAATCATACAGCATATTGAGTTGGGAGGGACTCAAGAAGATCATTAAATCCAACTCTGCCAAAGGGCAGACTAAAAGGTAAACCACACATCTAAAAGCATTGTACAAAGTCTTGTTGCCCACTGTCAGGCCTGGGGGCATGACCACAAACCTGGGGACCTTGCTGCAGTACAGATCTCTGAGCACTCAGCCCAAAAACCTGCAAAGAGACCTTGTGTTGGCAGCACTGTCACGGAGAGTGCAAACCTTAGCTGTGCTTGTGCAATTGCATTGCAAGGGTACAAGAGGACAGTGATTATCTGTGTAGGAAAAGGAGCTCTCTGGGACTGAGTTTAGGCCTCAGGCTCTGAACAAGAGCCAGCATGGTGAAGCTGCTCAAGAAGACCGCTTAGAAGCTGATGGTGAAACTACCACAGTAACACCTGCAGTTATTGGATCTGGTTCAGAAGGTTTGGCTCCGGCACCTGTGGCCCACTAATGTTTATGCAGTGTAATATGTTATAAATGAAAAGCAGTTCTGGGGGGATCCCTTGTGCTGCTAGTCATGAAAAGATTCTTTCCACAGTTTCATCCATGCTAGCATCTTTAGTAGGAAGAATGATTTCTAGACCATTCATGTCTTAAAAATGTTGCTGAAGAAGTCTGTGATTGTCTTTAGGATCCTGAAATTGTAGTTGTAACAGCAAGATCTGTCTACCTTCATGTGCTTTTTCATTAAGAGAGTATTTTATATGCAGATCAGCTTCATTTGCCTCCATCTTATTGCAGTTACATATCTAAAGCCTCACAGCCCTGAATGTTATCAATGAGTTACAGTCTTCTACCGAGTAGCACAGTGCATAAAAGGCACTAACCCCATAGACACGGTCAAGCTGAGAAGGAAAAGTCATGGTCCTTCTTTTTAATAAAACAAAATTATGATGCCACTTCTCCCTGCCTGAAGATGTATTAAAAATAAGAAAAACACCTGATGAAAATATTCTGAAAAAGGTCAGAGCAACAAATGACCCAGTAAAGTGCCTGGCTCTTTGAGCAGCAATACCATTGAGCAAAGAACTGTCTTCTCTCTGTGCATCATAAATCCTGCCTTCAGTTCTTAAAGTGTTCACAAAAAATCTTTCAGAGCAGAACATAAAAACAATTCCTGCATATCTGTGTTACAGGGATAAGGGCTTCTTACAGGAGCAAGCCTCACTTCACCATCATCATATATTACCAAAATATCCTACTTCATGATACTAAATGCCTGGCACTAAACCAAAGTTTAATTACTGAAAAAAAAAAATTCTAAAATTGTTGAAATTATTTTTAAATGCTACTCCAAAACATTTACATGGCATTTAAATATAGCCCTAAAATACATGTGGCTAGTACAAATTGTATTTGCATTTCTGTATTTGTGTGCTTTTAGGAGTGAAAAGGATTCAGCCCAGGAGCTAAATGATTATTTAAGGATGATGTAGTCCTTACTGAGCAACTGTTCACAAATTGCTACACATTTTTCCACTGCAATTCAGGCCCCTTGGAAGCTCCTCAAAGTCTCTTTAATGTTCAGTGATATGATAATCATGGGTAAGCAGGCACGGAAACGTCACTGACGCTGCTCGTCTCGCAGAAACCCTGTGACACCTTTGGCTAGGGTGTGTTATAGCACAGATGGTTTCAAGCTTTCCTTTTATCTCCTCGACACCAGCATGACAGAGCAAACACTTCCAGGGCGTTGGGGAACGTGACATACAGAGCAGGACTGATGCTGTGTGTGCTCTTGCAAGCCCCAAATGGCCAGGGAGCTGCAGCCGCCTCCAGCCTCCTCTGGCCTCGTGTGCTGCACTGAAGCTTACTACAGCTTTCCATCTTAGCTGGGTTCAAAGAAAGGCCAAACTGAATCCCAAACCAAACAAACAAGCCCTCAGTGCCCCTACAAGCTTATCAGCATTGCTGAAGCTTTTCTTTAATTTCTTGTTTGCTTGTTTGTGCAAAGAAATCTGCAGTCACTTAACAGGCTTGGCATTGTGTGTAACTCCCTGCCTCAGCAACTAGGTCAACCAGCAGGGTAAAGCACCGCACAAGTGAGAGGCTCCCTCAGCTCAGCCAGTGCCTGCTGATTATATTTTGGGAATTAGCTAGGTAGAAGAGAATGTCCTCCCAGGCATGTGCTACCCTGAAATTTTAGTCCATTTGCACCAGTCATTTGAAACTTCTTGGCCCCAGCTGAAAGGAGTGCTAAACCCATGGCACTAAACCCGTGGCAGCTAAAGCAAGAGTAAAAGCAGTGGAAAGTTCAGGGGGTTTGTCGTCTTCTTTGCTCTTTTCAGCACTTATAACTACCCAGTAATTAGTCACAGCACACAACACTATATAGGGCTTGTGCTGTGCTCAGAGAGTATCAGCTTTCCCAAGTGATGCAGATAACTCTTGGGTAAGATAAAAGTGAGAGGATAAAGACACAGGATATTTTTACCTGGACTATTTTTATTTACCATATGAACATAATTCCTCCCAGCGCCTTAGGCAAAGACAAATAAAACTGAAAAGATGACAGCTATCCTTACGTCTAGGCAGGCAGAACTCCCCATCCTGCCAAAGCGTGGGCTTGCTTGCTTCGTCTCTAGTGGAGCTGCCTCTGTTGTAGTGCCATCAGTTTGGAAACACTTCTGCAAGAACATATTTTTGGCCTTCACTCAGAAACTCCTGCCAGCCCTCCACAGAGCCTGGGAGACCTTTTACGCCGTAAGCTTGCCTTTAAGGGAAAAGTCCTCACAGAATAAATGATTTCTACATCACTCTTGTAGCTCAAATGTTCAGATAATCTGTAAATTAAAAAAAACAAACAACAAAACAAACAAATAAAACTGACAGCTCTGCAGAGTTCCACCTGGGACATACTATTGCTCTAAAAGCTAAGGAATTATACCAAGATTACCTCCAAAATCACCCTTATGACAAAATTCTTCTTGAATCAGAACACCAAAGCATTTCTGACTGCACAGAAATTGCAGACACGAAAAACAGAGGGACATTTCTGTCCTACTTTTTCCTTTTTTCATCACTTTAATCTTCCATATTATGCAGAATTTGTGAAACTGCAGCCAATTTATTTACCTATAACCCTCTCTGCCCTTTCCTTTGCGCTGTGCCCAGCCATGCCTGCGCACACAATGACAGCACTTCACCCTATTTCAGGAACAACAGTCAGAGGAGCTTAAAGGAGGCTTTGGGGGAGGTCATCAACAACATTCCAGAGAGGCTGCTTGCACAAGGGTAGCAGTGGAGCTTGCCAGGGAACGTGGTTGTCCTGCCCAGATGGAATAGATGGGCACTGCACCTGGCTCAGCACATCTGCCCTGCTTGTTAAGGTACAGTGGGAAAGGATCTGAGCTGTAGGGAGCAAGCTGGCACCTTCACAGCGTGCTCTCAGTGTGCAGTAGAAGCAAACTGGAACACATTTTAAAAAGCCCTCCAAGTGCAGAGAAGGGGTAGCTGCACAAAAAGTTTGTGCAAAATAATATTAACCTTCAATTTCACACTGGAACTTCCTTAACAACAGCTTATTTTTAGAGTAGATAAGACTGAAGATGGAAAAGTCTGCTTAAGCACAGAAACATGAGTAACAGAAATGCTTCAGGTAATGACAGCACAGAAAATTTGTAGTGTGGATTTCTATCCTCTCTCCTGATGCAAGGAGGAATGGAGAGTTGAAGAAATCAAAATGTGACCCATTTAGGAGTGATGTGAAAATATGTTCTTTCTCATGAGGGACAGTTTAACTGTGAGCCTCCCAGGTGATAGATATTACCAATGGCTAGAACTCTGTAGGAGCTGCTAAGGGCACGAACATTAACATCAGTGTTCAGAGTTGCAGCACATGGAAATTTTGAAATCAGTCAGGTTTTACCCCAATCCTCAGCTAAACATGATTAGGATATTTCTTGCCCCTTCCTCTGCTGAATACTGTCAGGGAAAGGATATAATACTATGTGAGTCATGTGGCTAATCCAGCAAAACAGCTGGTGTGACATACACATGAATGTTGCATTAAAAACAGCGTGACTCTGTAATAGAGGCCTTGGTGGCAGTGGCTTCCCTTTTAAGGAGTACCTCACCCATTTGTGTATTCTACGTCTTGTACAAATTCATTAAGAGCTTGGAAATAAAAATTACAAAAATGTAAAATCTAGAAAATTAACTACTTAGTGACTAGATGGGAGGTGGAGGCTCCCAGGAGTCTGTGTTTGCTGCCCTTAAAAATCAGATACATGTGTTAAATTAAAGGTATGTTATGCCTTGGATATATGCTAGTGCTCAACCATAATTAGCCCTGCACACTTCCTATCTACAAAGGGGCACTTTAAAGAAACCTATTTAAATATATATAACTCTATAAAAATAGCCTCCTTTGAGTACTTAGAAGTCAAATTTAAAATATAATCACACTAGCAGAAATATCCAGCAGTCTGTGCACTTTTCCAGCTCAGCAAAGGACATATCAAGTATTAGATCTCAAACACCCTGGGTTCCCTGCAAACACCAGCTCTTATCAGTTGTCACAGTCTGGATTAATCCATCAGACTGGCTGTGTGCCATTAAGACCAATGGGATGTGCAAGCTGCCAAGGCAAAAGGTCTCTCTGCAAATGTAGTGAGACAGAGGCGGTGTCACAACGCTTGCAACAGGGGCTGGAAAAGCCTATAATATTACACTGGTTTCTGCCCAATTGCTGCATGTTCACTAAAAGAAAAAATCATGGGGTGTGCAGAAAAACTCAAAGGAGAGGATTGTAAGTGGCATCAAAAAAGAGCAAATATCAATAAAATGTAATCATAAAGGTTTCTTAAAAATTACTTATTTTGTAGTTTTTGTAGGTGACATGCTGAAGATTGTACATTACTATCACTATTTTGGTGCAGAGCAATGAAGCACAGAAATGGCACCCACTCTTTCTGCCAGCCAGCCCTTGCTCAGCTATGTACCCCTCAAATAGACATGAGATCTACTTCACCACAGAGATATAAATGGAATCAGGGAACCACAGGACGATTTGAGTTAGAAGGGACCTTAATGATCCTCTAGTTCCAACCCCATACCATAGGCCTTTCACTCTTTCACTCATCCAGGTTGTTCAAAGCCCCATCCAGCCTGGCCTTGAAAGTTTCAGGAAAAGGGCATCCACAACTTCTCTGGGCAGCCTGCTCCATCCTGCAGTGCTGGGACCCACAACTGCAGCACCATATCTGGACGTGCATTACAGGCACATCCAGGCTTTCCCAATGCACTCTGCCCTCATGACCATAGCATACATTAGCTCCTACCAAGCTACTGTATATATGTAATTCCAGCATTAGCAGGTAATGACTCCTCAAAGCCCAGTGATACAACTAGAAGATCAGATCAGAATAAATTGTAGCTCATGGTAGCCTGGAAACCCGTGAGCCTCTGGGCCAAAAGATCCCAGGAGTTGTTAAAGGAGAGGGATGACAGAAACTCAAGAGCTATCTCCAAATCAGGGCTACCACATCTCAGCAATCATAGTGGCCACTCACTTGCAGGACAGCATTGCCCTGGAGGGCTCGTGGAGGGGAGGAGCAGATCAATGTGCAACACGTGATGAAAAATGGTCATATAGGAAAAACACATTGAGAAGAAGATAAGCAGATGGGAGTGAAGAAGTCAAGATCAATTAACTTGCTCAAAGAAGAAATAAAACATCCTTAAAGAAAGGAAAAAAAAAGTAGTTACTATCCCAATAATGGTTATAAATCAAAGCAGTTGCTGAAGTTACATAGGGATCTTATTCAGTTGCAGAGGAAGGGATCCACCAAGCACTTCTGTGAGCAAGGTGTGCTCTGCATTGCCAGAAACACTGTCTGCCAAAATGTCTCTTTATATATACATATATAATATGAGGAAATAAGGTTTTCCATGAATTACTGTCTGGATAGATGACCTCCTCTCCGCCATGGCCAGAGAAGGCCTTTTCTTTCTCATTGGCAATTATGACCTTCCTAAACACATTTTTACCTGAAACACAGGTAAAATACAGCATTTAGACAGCTGATTTCAAATATGATTATCCCAATTTGAACTGTACCATTTCTGTCCTTTTAGAAGCTCTCCTGTCCTCATTTTCTTTACTGGGATGTGTAACCTTTCAGCCAGCCTTTGCATGGTAAGAACCAGCAAGAAGTGCATTCTCAAATAGAAATCTAGATTTCTGCTGTTGGTGAGAAAAGAGCCTGGAGAAAGCAGGAATTCCCACAGTGGGGTCATTCTGAACATGTGCTAGGGCCCGGAAGCCTGAGTTCAATCTCCATTCAAACACTGCTCAAATGGGAACAACTGAGATCCCTTCCCAATGCTTCATTCTCCTCATTCACAAAATAAAAACATAGGAGTGACATATATTTGAGATTTAAGAGTGAAAGTCGTGTTAGAGAGATATTGTTGCTGTTGTTTTAATTTATTATTCTTCACACTTTTATATGTCCTTTCTCACCTGCAATGTATTAGGCATTACCTTACATGAAACTTGGAACTGCACCTACCAAATTTGATTGTTTTCCATCCAAGTTGTGCTTTAGGGAATAAAAGGTGCCTTTGTATCTCACTGCTGTCTCATATACATGTAACAAGTGTCAACAGTTCTGCCAGCTATCCCTTTTGTTCCCAGTCTTAAGAAGGTGCTGTTTCATGTTCTATTTTCCAAATCCAGGGAATTCAGTGCAAGTTCATGTCTATCTTCATTGTTTAATTGAAACACTGCTGATCTCATTACTAATCCAGCCAAGCAGAACAAATGTGATTCAAAGGAATTTGACATGGAAGAATCTAGCATGTTATTTAGCCCAAGTCCAGAAGAGCCTGTTAAAAAGAGAGATCTTAAACATTTTAAGCTCCAGAATAAGCAAAAGGAAAAAGATGCAAAGGATGTGATGGAATTTAGTGAAAAACGTTTATTGAGTTTCTGCATTCCAGGTGTCAGACAGAATAAAATGTACTCCTTGTCTGAACTTTGGAATACCCTTGTAGAATACACTCAAAGATAAAATATCCAAAATGCCACTGCTGGTAATTATTTATCCTCATAAATAGGGAGTAAGTGCTACCATAAACTTCAGTGCCTTCTGTGAGATCATTTCATTCTGGTAAAGAAATAGGGAATATACTCAAAGATCTAAATTTACCATCAGGTAAATCACCATTCTTTTGGCAAATTAAAAATAAACTGGCAGTGATAAGTGTCACAAAATCCATGTGGTTGCCTTGGAGGTATGTGTGACAAAATGAGACTTCAGCTCCCAGGAACCTTGAGTGAATTATTAGCTCTGCTGCAGCACATCTGTGAAGAGCCAGACATATCATCATTTATAGACTGAGAAAAACAAGGACAGAAGATAAGCTGTTCTAACATTGCCCTCTATCAGAAATTTGAAGTAAAGACAAAATTTACATGGCTTATTAATTCTGTACGTAGCAGATGTTATTGCTGTAGTTAGCAAAAGAAACATATTACGTTATCATATAAACCACAAAGATATACATAATTTTATTTATGTGATGACAAGATTCAGAGGAAGTGCTGCACAGATCAGCTGTACAGCTCAGTGCTCCTGTACCTTCTGGGTCTCTTGCTCTCCCACCACCTCTGTTCTTCAAGTGCTAGCACACTTACAACTACCCGAGTAGATTAAAGAAGTGATTAAACTGAAAAATAACCAAAGGGATGGAAAAAAGTGGATTTCCAGACATGTGAGTCCACAATGTGGTTGCAGATTGCTCATGCTGGGCAAAAGGGGAGGCAATGTGGGGCAGGACCAGCAGACAAGTACACAGAAGGGAGATTATGATATTATAAACAGCCTTTGCAATCTGGTATCAAGCAGTTAATTATCAAAATATGCCCTAAAACATTTTCTAATATAATGCTGTGATGAGGAAAATATTTGATCAGGATTATAAACAAAGGATTTAAATTAAAGGAAACAGAAATTATGAGAATACAGTGCATTGCTCAAATTGTTTTTTAAAAAATAATTTTAAAGGAAAACTGTCGAGGACAGTTATGCAGTAGTGATAGAGGGATTTTGCTTTTCTTGTCAAAACTGCTGTGGTGATAGTCTGTATTATGTCTTTAGTCAGCAACTTCTGTGTTCCAATGTATCACCTACAAAGACACAAGGGACATAAATCCTGCTAGGCTGAATGAATGCTTCTAGAGCTGGGTGCCAAGTTATGACAGCTGGTACTTTATTGTCACTCGTATCTTCTTAATCTGTCATAAAACCTAAGTTGCCAACCCATTATTGCTATTACTGATGTGATTACGTATGGTTTCCATTTTTCAGAATAGACAGCCATATAACTCATTTAAATACTACTCTATGATAATGAAATTACCTAAATGGAACTTTAATTCAGTGTAAGTTCACAGTGGGGTTCAGGCATTTAATTCCAGTGAAGTGATACCTGGCATCACTGATGTCCCAAGATCTATTCATGGCTTCTCCCACAACCCCTAAAGCATCCAACCATTCTGCTGACAGACCCCTCTGGACTTTGAGATTTCTTCCTGTACAGATTAGTAACTGTGCACTGCTTTGCTGTGCACCCTGCAAAGTTCTGCTGCCTGAGCCTGGCCAGCTGGGCTCTGCTGTAGATACAGGTGCACTGGACAAAGAGGGTATTTGCCTTTGGGTTATCTGAAAATGGGACAAACACGAGATCTGGGCGCAGCAGGGTGTGGATGGAAGCGCTGTTCAGCTGTGCTGAACGTGCCCCCAGGTGTAGCACACTGCACAGGGCAGCAGCATCCCCAGCCCCTCCTGGTCAGTGCCAGTCTGGAGTCAGGAGTCCCACGGGAAGCTCCCACCAACTACCAGAGCTCTAAATGAGGGGCTCTGAAACACAGATCCATGACAACACTGGGCTTCCCAGGGCCCCTTCCCATAAATCAGGTGTTCTCCCAAATAACAGTAGAGTATTTGAGAACTGCATCCTGTTTGGAGTGAGGGAGGCAGTGGTCAGTGCTGTCCATGTGGAGTGTGCAACTGGGATCACAAATGCTGCTCATAATTTCTCTCAGCTTGGTTTGGAACAAGGCTGTGGACATGGATTTCAACTCAGTCAGAGTACAGCCTGTTCCACAGCTCTTCAGGCAGGATGGTTTAAATCTTCCTGCACCTGTCCTGAACATGCTGCCAACATTGTATAGAATAATTAAATGCTCATATGTGTAAATACATATAAATGGGTACTTCAATGTCAATTGTGGTAATTTAGGAATTTAAAAAACTTTGTAAAATTCAGATTTATTATCTGCTCCAAGTCCTTGAACTAAAGCTGAAAGTCAGGGAGGAAGTTCCAAAACAGAGAAGCAGCTAGAGAAGTGACATTCTGTCTCTGGCACTGAGCTTGCCTGGAGAAAAAAAAATTGCTACAGTTTGCAAAAATCATTTTTCAAAGATTTACATTTCAATCTTAAGGCTTGTGTATCCCAGGCGACATCAGGAAAGTGCAGTGTGCTTTGATAGGTATTTTTTATTAAAACGCTTTCAAAAGGCACCTCCAGGAAAAATAAATAACAAAGTAATATAATTTTTTTTTCTCTGCTTTCTTTGAATAATTTCGGGAAAACAATAATATTTTTTATCTCATCCTCACATCAGCCAACCTGATGGAAGCTGCAGGATAGGGTCTTATATTGCTGTTTACTCACATTACACAGAACATTATGACCTTACCTAATCACATTTATTTTCCAGATATTTGAATACTGCACAATATGATACTGGGATATAAATATAGCAATATTATTCTTCCCTATCTTTTGATCTACACATATTTTTCAGCTTTAAAATTATAAATTTCCATTTTTAGTCCTGCAAATTGTATAGAATCCTTTTTTTACCACCTTTATTACCAGAATAAAAAAAATAATCCCACTGGCATATTAATAAAACTGTGAGTAAAATTATGATCATGTTGATAATATTCCCACTGTCTTCAGCAAATCAGTTTGTTGGCTTTCCTTGGTAAAATATCAGAGAAGCATGGCCTCAGAGGGAAAGCAAGGGAAATCTGTACCATCTCTGATGATCTCTGTTGTATACATCATCCACGTATCAAAGAACACACAGCCCTGCAATTATCATTGGAGAAAATTTGGCTACAAATCAAATAGATAAATACAGAATGGGTGAATAATCAGAATTCAGATAAAATCTGTATTTCCCTCAAAAACGACCAGAGGTGTCAAGAGGCATCACATTAGAATGACAAACTAAAATCTTTTCACCATGTTCATTCTGGAACCATCCGTTGCTGTGGGGAATGTGGAATGTCAGTCCCGACTCACAGCTGATCGGGTTTCTGCAGGACACAGTCCCTGGATGGCTTCTGGCAGCAGCCTGCCATGGGATTTTTGGCTGAGGCTCCTGCACAGCTGCCGTGGATTCCCTCACTGGGGACTCCCTGGTGCAGCACACATGCCCGGAGTCATATAAATCCTGTGGGACCCTCCTAACCCTGGCTAGGGTTACTTCCCTCACCAATATTTCCAAACAGCAGCAGGTACTTTCATAACCTATCTCAGGTGTTCTAATTTTCACTCTAGAGATCTAAAAAGGCAATGACTTAATGGAGCTGGTAAAAGATCCTAAGGGCAGCCCTGTCCCCATCACTTCTTGCTGACTCCCAGGTAAGCGTTCTCAATCCTAAGCAGCTTTATCTCAAATACCTCTGTGCAGCCCGGTGCACACTCAACTCAATCTGTGTTTAGCCTGTGCATAATAAGAGTATTCAACAAAAATGAGTCATTCAGATATTCAAAGCTGAACACAGACCTGACCCAAAGTAATTCCTGACATATATTTTCATATAGAATGAAACTTCTATGTAATGATTTAAAGAGAGAATTATTTTTCAAAAATTTTTCAACAGAAAATAATTGAGGTCAAAAAGACATATAACAGTTTCCTCCTCCCTGAATCAAATCTCAACAAATAGGTTTCTCAAGACATTAAAAAAAGAAGAGTGTACTATTTTTTTCCAGGCTTCAGAGACTTCATAAAAATATCCCTGTCACGCCAGATGGAGTAATGGTACAGGGAAGTATTATTACAAAAATATCAGTGAACATATCTGTTTAATCTACCATATATCCACTCCTATTGTAGCAGCTGTGGTTTTAAATGCTACTATTGACAGATTTGTCCCTAACAGCATTTATAATGATTGCACATCTGGCTTGGGTTTCTCACCAATAGCACACTTAAAGACCATGCTGCAGATCACTGTTACTGTGCAATATTCCATGGGTGCTAATATCCTGGTTGTTTGATTTGTGCTAATCACTTTTCCCTTTTATTTATTTTTTTGTTTTCTAGTGAAGAATTCTAGATTGCCTACAGGCTTGCTTTGTGCCTCATTGATATCAGTTAACCAAATGGCAAATATCATTATAAAACCAACCACATTAGGCAGTGGACTTTAAGTAGCAGATCATAGGTCCTTGTTCTCAGAATCCCCTCCTGCAGTTTTACAAGCACGCTGTCATTTTGCAGGTTAGAAATGCTTGCTCTTTGTCTCTTAAGGACTGCTTTTAGAGTATCATTTACTAACCACTCTATTTATAGAGGTTGATGCCAAGTTTCCATCTGATAGCTTGAAGCTATGGATCACAAAAAAATCACATCTTGTTCCAAAAATAACACAGATAATGTCTTGCATTTGCTGGTTAGTGTTTGAATATGGCATATATTGCCACATTTTGAGGAAATGGCTTGCAATACTCATGAGAAAATGTGCCTATTGCAAAATTTTATAGGATTTTTCATTGAAAACTTAATAATGCATCCATTAAGACATTATTCTTGCTGCAATTGTTAATTTAGGTTTTAAAAATAAGTTTGCCCACTTTCAAGGTAAGCAAGTTTCTGTTTTACCATGTTAGTTGAGGGTAAGTCTTTTTATACTGATATGAGAAAATTGTACCAGTAGGAGCACATAAGAGCATTTTAAATAGCTGTGGGCAGTTCGGCAATGGGAACATTTTCAGCAGCCTCTGGTGGTTGAAGGACAACATAAACGGCTGAAGGAAGACTGATCTGTCACATCAGGGGTTGTTAACAACATTCACACTTTGAACTTGACTAGGCAGAGTTTGGAGCTTCTATAAATACTTAAAGAGGAGAAGAGCACAGGACTAGAGGCCTGAATTGCTCCCAGAGTCACAAAGCTGCATCCTTTGCTGGGTTGAACGGTGTGAAGTCACCTTTCTGATATCTCTGGTCACATTTGTGCCTTCTCTCTGCTGCAGTTCCTCATGAGCCACACCCACAGCTATATAATGGCTCCAGCTCTTGCCTATTTGGAAAAGAAAAAACCAAAAAAAAAAAAAAAAACGAAGAAAAATAGGAACAAACGGGTTCCCTAAAACCAGCAAACCAAAATAGGTTGCCTTTTGTGTACAGTTTCTGCTTTCTTCAGATAATGTTATGAATTACGACAGGCAGCTTCACACAACTTAGCTAGCAATAGAGCAATTTACAGTCTGCTCTTTTTCACTCAGCATTTCTACTCTGAGCTAAGATAAATCGGGTTAGGTGCCAAAATAAAACAGCAACAGTTCCTTCTCAAGTGGTGTTT
The DNA here is from genome assembly GCA_013397245.1 of Thryothorus ludovicianus. Classification (NCBI taxonomy): domain Eukaryota; kingdom Metazoa; phylum Chordata; class Aves; order Passeriformes; family Certhiidae; genus Thryothorus; species Thryothorus ludovicianus. The sequence continues at coordinate 717,436 of VZTB01003128.1, read as the reverse complement.
TTCCACTGTCACCTGCATGCCAGCCTTCTCTTTTCCCAAGCCCTTCAGTGCAGACAGCAGGAAAGCATTTCAGCACACCTTCCTATAGCTGTGATCCCTGAAGTACGCGCTGTTTTCCAACACTATGTTTTCCATGAGCTGATCTTTCCCCCTGTACTGGGCACTCGTGAGGGCTTATCTCGAGTGCTGGCTCAGTCCTGGGCCCCTCAGTGCAGGAAGGCCATTGAGCAGCAGCAGCGAGCCCAGGGAAGGGCCGTGGGCTGGGGAAGGGTCCGCAGCAGCAGCGAGCCCAGGGAAGGGCCGTGGGCTGGGGAAGGGTCCGCAGCAGCAGCGAGCCCAGGGAAGGGCCGTGGGCTGGGGAAGGGTCCGCAGCAGCAGCGAGCCCAGGGAAGGGCCGTGGGCTGGGGAAGGGTCCGCAGCAGCAGCGAGCCCAGGGAAGGGCCGTGGGCTGGGGAAGGGTCCGCAGCAGCAGCGAGCCCAGGGAAGGGCCGTGGGCTGGGGAAGGGTCCGCAGCAGCAGCGAGCCCAGGGAAGGGCCGTGGGCTGGGGAAGGGTCCGCAGCAGCAGCGAGCCCAGGGAAGGGCCGTGGGCTGGGGAAGGGTCCGCAGCAGCAGCGAGCCCAGGGAAGGGCCGTGGGCTGGGGAAGGGTCCGCAGCAGCAGCGAGCCCAGGGAAGGGCCGTGGGCTGGGGAAGGGTCCGCAGCAGCAGCGAGCCCAGGGAAGGGCCGTGGGCTGGGGAAGGGTCCGCAGCAGCAGCGAGCCCAGGGAAGGGCCGTGGGCTGGGGAAGGGTCCGCAGCAGCAGCGCTGTGCGGAGCAGCTGCTGGAGCTGGGGCTGCTCAGCCCGGAGCAAAGGAGGCTCGGGGGTGACCTCAGCGCTCCCTGCGACGCCCCGGGAGGAGGCTGGAGCCAGGGCGGACACTTGTCACAGGGAACAGGCGGTAGAATATGAGCACATGGCCTCAAACTGTTCCAGGGGAGGTTTAGCTTGGACATCAGGAGGAATTCCTTCCCGGAGGAGTGATTAAACGCTGGAATGGATTGCCCATGCCCAGGGAGGTGGTGGGGTCGCCATCCCCAGAGGTGCTTAGGGGTAGACTGCATGTGGCACTCAGTGGCAGAGCCTGGTTTACATGGTAGCGTTCAACGTGTAGGACTCGATGATCCTAGAGGTCTTTCCCAATCGAAATGTTTCCTTGAGCCTGTGTTTCTGTAATCTGAAGAAAATCAGCAAGAACAAACACACGCTTTCAGAGCCGACCATCCTTCTTTGCCTAAGGGCAGAATCGTATAAAGCCTTTTTGACACGGGGCCAAGTGTGGTTTTCACACCAATTCCCTAATGAAGCCCAGATTAATCACAGGTGGCCGGGGCCCTGAGGCAGTCGCTGCCCTGACGTGCCCGTGGCGATAGCGGCGCCCCAGCAGCCGGCTGCGCAGGAAAGCAGCGATGGCGCCGGGCCGAGCCTCGAACCCGCGGCCCCGGCATCCCCGGCAGCCATTGCGCTGCTGCGTCACAGCGCCGCCTCCCGCCCCTCGCGCCCCGCGCTGCGGCGGCGTCAGCTGACCGCGGGTCACGTGACCCAGCGGCGGGTGAGCGGGCG
>VZTB01003128.1:639324-715778 GCA_013397245.1 Thryothorus ludovicianus | reverse complement strand
GGGCCCGGACAGGGGGGACAGGGCGCGGGAGGGACGGCAGGAGGGAGAGGAGACGGAAGGACGAGTAGCTGGGCTACCTCGAGCGGCTGCCGCAGCGCCCCGGCCTCCGCCGGCGCCGGGCCGCGCAGGGCCCTGCACGAAGGGCGGCCCGGGCCGGGCNGCGGCGGGTGAGCGGGCGGCGGCGCCGGGGATGGAGCAGTGACGGTAACGGCGGGGCCGGGCCCGGACAGGGCGGACAGGGCACGGGAGGGACGGCAGGAGGGAGAGGAGACGGAAGGANTGGGAACCGACATCTAATCCCCGGGATCCAGGCCGGCGGCCCCGTGGGGAGCGGGGGCAGCGGCTCCCGGTGCCGGCCCCAGGTCGGCTCCGCACAAGCGTGGGGTTCCCCCATCGCACGATCTCCCGGCTTCCTCCTTGGGGCCTCTTCTGTTTATGAAACGTGGAGGCCAAGCGCCCGAAGTGATTTCTGAAAGTGAGCTTGAAGAAGTGGCACTCTGGGGACTTAGTGCTAAGTTATATCAATAAATTGAGGTTTCCTATTGGGTTAAGTAGAAGCAATTGTCCCTGCCCTTTACCCTGCTTTTTTTTTGGGAAAAATGCAATGCCGTAGTGGAGATTCTGTTTTGACATCATTTCATGTTTCTTCGGGTACAGCACTGAAAACACACTTATAAATAAGTTTATTTTAGATTGTAGTATACTGCATGAAGTTTTTCTTTGAAAATCTATTTTCCTAGTAACATACAGGTGAAGTGGTGTACATTACAAAAAAAGTCCTGGTCATAGAGGTGCATGGTGTGAGCAAGCTACCCATTTGTATTGCTTATTCTAGGTTTTATTTTGAACACTTGATATTTCCTGATTTTTCCTGTGGTTCTTTTCTTTAATTTGCTTGGCTTTCATTTTACAGTCAGTCTGTATGTACTTTTTGTCTGACCAGCATTTGTATCTGTTTTTCAAGCCATTCTGTAGCACTTCTCCTTTCTTCACTTCTTCTTTAGTATTCTCCATTGTTCTGATTTCAAGTCCCCTCATGTAAAACGCTTAAAACTCTTCTACCAAGCTTTTTGTACCCTTATGTGTATTTGATAATATCTCCATTTTACATTAAATGGGAAATCATCTTCCTTCCCATGACTATTAGAGATGGAACAGAGCTTCAGGAAAATCAACCACCCAGACAAAAAATGGTGAGGGAGGAAGGGAAGAGAAGTCCAGTGACTTAATGATTCCTGGGAGCTACAACTTCCTTCTGTGCTGCTTCTGGAAATTTTAAAAATATTCTCTAAAGAGTATTGTTGTTTGTGGGAAACATGAGAATGCAGCGTTCCCTGTGTCTTACTGAGTAGGATTCTGGATTTCTGTATTATTTCTCTTCTGTCTTTTACTTGGATATTTGCAAGTTGCTGCTGCCACCACTTAGTTTGTTTATCCAACATTAATTCCACAGCTTTTTCTAGTCCTAGTCTAGTCAAATCCAGACAAAAATAATTTAAAGCTTTATCCCTTTGAGAGTGTTTGTCAGCTGTAATGATGTCTCCCTGAGTAGGTGAAGTTTACTGTAAACTTGGCTGTGCCTTTTATAGGGCCAGAGTTCAGTGGAGTGTAGGAAAACCTCTCCTGTCCCAAGTCTGGCATGCATTAAGGAAGATTATGCATCATAATAGTCTGAATAAGAGGAAATTTCATTTTATTTCACATAATTGATAATTAGTAGACCTCCTGTGGAGGCCTGTTTTGTGAGATACTGCAGCTGGTGCTGAACAAAGAAGCCCTGTAGCATGGTGGTAACTGATGTTGTGTGTCTGGTCTGGTAAATATTCTGATTTCTCAGTTGCCTCTACCTGCCATGGTCTGTGTTTGGGTTGGTGGCACTGCTCTGCTGTGCCTGGTGGTGCAGTGCCAAGTGTCACACAGTGTGTGCTGTCAGGGGCCTCAGGGCCTGGCTGTCATCATCTCCTGCTGGAAATGAGGCCCCTTAAGTCCAAGGGGGATGGCTGCTATGCCAGGCTGTGCTTCATCATAGTAATTAATGGCTGGTAAACCTCAGCCTTGGGCTCCTGAGTAGCTGAGCAAAAGGATCAGCAGCCAGGCCTTTATCTTACCTGGAATTTCAACATTTTTGATAACTTGCTACTCCTAGAATGAATACACAGATGAAGGACCTGAGTGGGTTGTTCTGGGCAAAGTTTGCTACCACATGCTACTTCTAGCAAATACAACATTTGATTTGTTCTCCCTCAAAAAAATGGAGTGCTGTAGTCTGTGCTTATGAAATGTAGTTTAGTCTCTGCTCATTCAAGGCTGCTACAGAAGACACAAAATTTGACCTTTAGGTTCTGTCAAGGTTTGATTTCGTTCTTCATTCCCTTATTAAGAGCATCCAATAACTCTCAACCAGCTGTTTCTGCTTCTTAGTGACAAAAGGGCATATATAATATATACTCTTAACTTCCTGAGCTTGTCTGCAAAGTAAACCAACATTGCTTGTATTTAATACCAACACTTTCTTGGCTAATGCCAGTATGTGTAATCTTATTGATGCTCTGCAGTGATAACAGAGATTTTGAGACTAGAAAGTGTTCTCCTTTGTGTTGAAATTTTTAACTGCCAGGAGAAGCTTCTTTACTTGAAAGAATAAACTAGATTTTATTGCATTTCAATGATTTTAAGCATTTGCTTACTTTAAAAACACTGTCCTAATCTGAAAAGTGATTGGAAAAAATATGTCAGAGTTGAAATTGGTTTAGTTTTTCTTATTTTTTTCTCTAGCATTTTCTGAAAAAGTTATCTGTTGTACAGATGCTGGAAAATGTGTATAGATGTCAAAATATAATTTGGGTTCTGTTTTATTTGATTTATTTTTAGTTAGATTGTTTGCTTTTTATCTTTCTGTGAAATTACAGTTGAAAGGTGCTAATGTTGCAAACTCAGCCCACTTTAACATAAATGATGGGAAGTTTAAAAAGATTTTCCAACTGTATAAATCTGATTTGGAAGATAGGAAAAAATGAATTTGAAACCACATAATGCTCCTGGTAAAATCTCTTACAATGACTGGAACTGCACTTTAGTAGTATGGGATGGGATGTTTTTCTTCAGGCAAAGCCTTGACTGCTGTATTAATGGCAGATATTTTTTCTTCTTTCCCTTACTTACCTTCTGCTAGCATCTTGCCTTTATCCTCAGAATCAACAAACATCAAGATAAAGGCACAAAAATGACAGAGTTTTGGCTGATTTCTGCTCCTGGGGAAAAAACCTGTCAACAGACATGGGAGAAGCTACACGCAGCAACTACAAAACATAACAATCTTTCTACTAATTCAAAGTTCAATATTCCAGACTTGAAGGTATGTAAACCCCATGTCATGTCCTAAGAAGAGTGTTTGTTTTGCATCATCTTTGTTTCTCTAGATTAAAATTTGCACACGTTTTAGAGAGAACAGCTGACTTCTCTTGATGTTTACATGTGGATCTAAGAAATAATTCAGACAACAATTACCTGTTTTTCTGAGCTTCTAAGTTAGTTGCTCACTCTGTAAGAGAGAACAACTAACTTAGAAGTTCAGAAAAAAAGAATATTTTCAAGATTCAGCAACCTGTGTTCTTTCAGCAAATAAAACAGTTTTTTTCTGAGAATGGTAGTCTTGATCTTATAGTGGTAGCAGTAACTTGAAGAAGAAAAATAGTAACTCATGATCTGATTGTTGTGAGTTTCCTTTGACTGTTTTGTTTGGCCTTTTTTTAAAATTATTTTTTTTCCCTTCTGAATTGTCTGCTCCTTTTTTGTCTGAGATACAGTGAAAAGGCTCAAATTAAAATACAGAAATTGATCAAACAGCTGCTCTGCCTTTTCTCTGTCCAAAAGTAACATTAGAGCAGTACTTTATCTCTGGCTGAGCATTCCAGTGTGAGCTGCCAGTGTGTTGTGTGGAAAATGGAAAAAAATCTGTTTAAACTATTCAGTGAGAAGCAAATAGTAAAAAAGTCTGAAAGTAGTTAAAATTGATCTAATATGATCATCAGGATATGGAAAAGTTATGAGCCAGTGGATTCATTTAGAAAAGGTCTTTCTTGATGCCTGAATGTTTCTTGAACAAGAATTTGGAGCTCAGTTTAGTGTAATGGAAGCTCACCAAAGCTTACAAAATTGAGGAGAAAAATCCCATCACTTTGTCTACAGAGTGGATCAAGTTCAGGTGGCATAATGCCTTTTTTCCTGTCTCTGCTAAGGAGAGAGCCCAGGGCACAGAGTGCTTCCAATGTGCCTTTTAAGATCTTCCAACTGCCATAACTTGTATTCACATTTGGACTGTCCTGAGTTAGAATAGGGCCTAGAAGAAATATCTGTCTCCTCCCAGAAGATCCTTGGATGTGAGTCAGGGTGGCTTTCAAAGTGCAGGGTGCCTTCAGCCTTTAGAGGAGTTATTGCTGAAAATTGTTGGGACCCCTCAGGGTTAGAAATGATTGGTTTTGCTTCTACTCTGCTTCTTAAAACAGGTAGAAGCTGAATATAACTCATATACAGTGGGAACTAGTCTGGCTTCTGTGGACCTGGTAAAACTGTTTAAGCAGTGAGATCCTTTAGTTAAAACTCATTGAAACAGTGATTTAGTCTCCACTGAACAGCAGTCTTGTTGCTTAAGGACTTGCTTGTCCTGAGGCTTATAAGTTACCAGTTAAAATTCTGCTTGGGATCTGCAAGAAGGTGGGGCATGAAAAGTCATTTGGTAGTGATGTTTCTTAAGTAATTCTCTTCCTTTCTTCTTCAAGGCTAAACAAAAAAAGAATAATGTGAATTTGAGTGGTCAGATACATAGAAATAGATACTGGGCTACAAATTTGTTAAATGTTAATAGCTTCTTGGCTAGACAGAAAATTCATTTGTGCCCTGTAATATTTCACTGAGAAATGTATAGTCTAGATTCATTAAATTAGGGAAGAAAGTGTTTTCTGGAGGAGAAGGGATGAAAGAATGAAAGCTTGTAAGCAAGCTAGATATTTTATTACCCAAGATGAAAAAAGTCTAGACTCTTGTTGGTCTTACTGCTGCAGTATTCTTGTGTTGTCAAAGTTTTCAATGTCCAGGTTGCCTCCAGTGCTGAGATTCCTGATCAGTGAAATTTGACATTTGTTATAAAGTAGTGAATTAAATGCTAAAGTAAATGCCTTGTGAAAAATACATCCAGTTCATAGTGTAGACATTGTTTTAACATGTTTTGGATGCTGGATTGCAGAACTGAAACTGGGCACCAAACTAGTGAGTTAGATCTGATCCTGTGGTGCTTTGAGGGAGGGGGTATCTAAAAAATGAAACACAGTGTGACTTAGAGTCCAGCATTTTATGTAGTTCTGCAGAGATACTCATTGGGAGATGTAGCTTTTGCTGTTAGCTGGTTTTATCTTTCTATGTTCATATGCATCTGCTAATGCATTTTGATCTTTGCTTCTAGGTTGGCACACTGGATGTTTTGGTTGGTTTGTCAGATGAACTGGCTAAACTGGATGCATTTGTGGAGAGGTAACAGCTTATTTTTACTGGGATGCAAAGTATTAGAATGATGATGTGATGGTTTGTGGAGTTCTAATAATACACAGGTTATTTTGAGCATTTTTTGTATCACAGTGATCCTCTGCAGACAGCCAGCTAGGAAAGTTAAGATGCTTTTCACAGTATCTGTTCTTGAAAAAAGAAAGATAATTTGAACTTCTTACCAGGTAGTGGAACATTATGCATTGATGAAGGATGGTTCTCCCTGTGGTAGTGCTATGTGGTGCTGGGTCCTGGAGAGTTGTTAAGAATTGAGCCTGACAAATGCAGGGAGCAGTGATGAAATGAACTAAAAGCTTGTTCTTTTAGCAGGAATACTGTTTACACACTTTGAGAAAGTAACCATGTACTTTCCTAATTCATAGAAATGCTTAAACAGTATTCGTATTAAAATGCAAAGCCTATTCGTTTTGGTTTTGAGCAAAAGTAGCAAAATTTCACATAACCAGAACTCATGGAGCCATCTTCTGTTTCAGGGAGAGAAATCTTAGGTAGACATTTTTAAATAGCAAAGGAAACTATTTGGCCTGGCATGGGTGAATAGCATTATACATGGCTTTTCAGCTAGGAAGGCAGGTCTTGAGTGTCAGATTGCATTGTCAGGATTGCCTTGTGTTTAATTTGGATTATTGTTGACTTCTTCCTCTCTATCTATTTCTAGAAAGGGATTAGAATTTTGGAAATACAACAGATTTTTAAAAAAAATTTGCAGTATAGTGGCATTACATTTAAAGTCAACACCAGTGTGAGGGAGCTAGCCTCACCTTGTTGAGAACTGGTGAGTAGCAACAGTAGAGATTTTAAATAAAGTTGTGGAGTACTTCTGAAAAGTTGGTCTCCTTCACATACTGAGCCCACCTTGTGCTCTCAGAAAGTTAGGATGTAGAGCAGTCATCATCCTTGTTTGATCCAGTCACTTCTGATTCAATCTCAGGCAATTTAAAATCAGTTGTATGAATGGTATTTCTCAAATGACAGGTTTGGGGTGTGACTTTGTTTTGTTTTTTTTTTTTTGTTTTAAATATATCTTTATATTTCTTTTTTTTTTTTTTAGTGTTGTAAAGAAGGTGGCCCAGTATATGGCTGATGTTCTAGAAGACAGTAAAGATAAAGTTCAGGAGAATCTTCTGGCTAATGGAGGTAAAGTGTTAACCATGATATCCTAATGTGTCCTAAAACTGTAGAAGGGAAGGCAGTGATCCTGAAACTTACTGAGGTACAAGGAAGCCAAGTGCCAGAGGTGCCCCTGGGTCAGTGCAACCCTCAGTGTCAGTGCAGGTGGGGGATGAACAGATTGAGAGCAGCCCTGCCAAGAAGGACTTGGGAGTGCCAGTGTCCATTTTATTTTCTCTGAGCCAGTATTTTATTTTTAAAACCATTTAATAGAATTATCACAGCTTGTATTGATGCAGGAGAGGCTAGTATCAGTGGATAAGGGCTTGGAGTGGTGTCTTTTGTAGATGTACAAACTTGTCACCTCAGGTGAGCCACATGGTCATTGCTGCCTTTTTGCCATCATAACCTTCCCTTCTCCCACTCATTTTTCACACAGAGCAAAAAGTAGTTGTTCTTGTGTGTAGTTCTCTAACTATCCTTGACTTGGTAGTAAATGCAATTTTACAGTCTACAGAGGTGGAGAAACCAGTACCTGAAGGCAGAGGTCCTGGATAATTTACAACTTGTTTATTTTCAAATTTCTTGAGCAACAGGGTCCACATGTGGGAAGGTGCAGTCTGTTACAGTTCTCTTCTGCTAGAACAGTTCTACATACAGTATAATACAGTAGTCTTTTTACTGTCAACTTTAACAAAGTTCTTTAAAATTTTAGTTGACTTGGTCACCTATATAACAAGGTTCCAATGGGATATGGCCAAATACCCAATCAAGCAATCCTTGAAGAACATTTCAGAAATTATTGCAAAGGTAAGGTAACTTGTTTTATACAACGTCCCTATTTGAATTTTCACAAAACTTGCTCTCAAAGTAATTTGTTTTAGTCAGCTAATAATAGTAGTGAACTTTGTAGCAGTTAGTAACCAAAGAAATACTTTAGGATGTGGCTGGGATTTGAAGAGTGCTCCCTGGAGGCCATCCTGCTGTCTTTGCTGATTTTTGTTTCCTAGGGTCACTGAGCTAACAAATAAATAGCCAGGAAATGTTTACATTTAGTTTTGCTGTACTAGGCTCTTGTTTGTCTGATGACCTCAAACCTTGTGGGTTGTTACCAGTGAACCAGGGAACTTATTTACATTCTGAAAGCCATGGCAGTCAGTTATGAGGGGAGAGATAAGCCTTCATTGTTAGATGTAAAGAAAGCTCATTTGAGAGTTGTCATGCATTTTCCTCATCTTTCCTTTGGCAAAGTGTTTCACGCATGGAGGGTTTAATTTGTACTTGCTTGTGAGCCTATACAGGGTGCTCAGTAGTGACTGATGTAGACAGTGAGAGAGTTCTCTGTAGGCAGCCCTTGCTTTAAGATCTTCCCAGCCTATTCAGGTTTGAGTTTTTTTTCCCATTCCTTGTTTCTGTAATCTGCAGACTGGCTCTTGGAACTGTGTGTGTTACTAACTGGAAATACATAACTTGGAAAAAAGAAGCTGTTCTGGGTACCTATAGAGGTAGTCATTGGTGATGGGTGTGTAGGGACTGTAATGGGGTTGGGATGGGGGTGAGTGCTGGCAGACTTGTGCTTTGCTGTAACTGCAGATTCCTGAAACTATTACATTAATCTTTTTGCAGAGGTTACAAAATCTCAATATATGCTACAAAGCTGACTGAGAACGCAATTAGTACTTTCATTTTTGATATTTTCTTTGGGACTGTCACTGTATCTTGAATTTATTTTGCAAATTACATTTAGTAAGTATTCCTGGAAGACATCTGCAGTGTGGCCTTTTGTTGAAGGATGACTGGCTGTCTTGTGGCTCTGAAGATTTGCACATTAAAAATATCCCACAGATATAGACACTAGCACATAATATTTGCTTCTTCAGAAGAAAGTACTAAAATGAAGCACTGAACTTTTTACAACTGTTATAGTACAACACTTTTTAATACACTTAATTTTTGCAGAAATTAAATTTGTTGATAAAGAAACATAGGACATGAAGAGATATGTCCTTTATTTAAAATTATCAAAGATTTAGTGCATGTTATTCTGTGTCCTGGAGTCTGCTAGTTAAATAATCTGCTTCAGCAAAGTTGTCCTCTAGAACCTGAACTTTAACTGTCTTACATTCTTTATCTTCTTTAAGGACCTTGTTGACCTATTAGTTTGGATTGTAAATGGAGAGAAACAGGTCTGCTGGAGTTCAGCCTGAATCATTTTGTTGAGGGTTTCCATTTCTCTTCATGTTTAGCTGTGCTTGTATTCTATAGGGACAGCTTCAGGACACCTTTTTATAAATCTGATTTCAAATAGTTTATAAAATATTTTTAACTGTAAGCCATAGATGTCTGTCCATAAAGTAGAGAGGAGAAGGAAGCTGACTGAAGATGACTTATAGAAATGTTCTTATAGAAATGACCCCTAGGAGATCATATCACAGGACTTGAAGCAGTTTTGTCCCAAGGCAGAAAGAGTCCTGACAAAGATAACAGATAGAAGATAAAATCTTTATATAATCATGTGCCAAATTGAAGATACAGGAAAATTGATAGAGCTACATTAATTAAAATCTATGAAACATCTTGACATATTGATGTTAAATAATTTGAAAACCTTGTCATATCATGAATTACTGCTTTTCCTGTATGGTTTTATATCAACCTCACTCACTCAGGCAGCAGATTCTGGTATCTGTCAAAATGAGTAATTACAATTGCCATGGAGGGTTTGTCAGTTGAGAAGAAATTACAGCAGTGTAAGAAACATTTAAAATTATATCTGCTGAAACAACCCATCTAGTTCTTTCAGCTTTAACTTTCAGAAGTTTTGTGAATCCCCAGTGTCAATACAGAATACTTTGGAGATGACATCTGTGCTATGTGGCAGCTGTCACTTATTTGAGTCATTCTTTAAATTTGAAATTAGTCATCAGACTTATGCAGGGAGAGAACCTCAATATTTTTAGTGCCCTAGTCCAACCTTTTCAGCACCCAGGCATGCATTGAAGTGCACCAGCTCAGTTGTATGGCTACAAGATTCATGTATTTCCAAAGACCACCTAAGTGGTTTAAATATCTGGGATTGGTCTGTGTAGAAATAGTCTCACTGTTAGACTGGCACTTTCCTTAGCAGTACTGTGAGTCTGCCTCCTTTTGCAGTGACTTGTGAGTTATTCACCAATTCTATTTGAAAAAGGAAGTTTGTAAGTATTGTTGCTTCATTTGGTAATTTAAAAAATACTATTTTCAAGAGCTCTGTTGTGGCATTGAGGTTTGTGGTTCTGTACTCTAACATTCTGTAGGAAGCAAAGCTGGTTGTTTTTTACAATAAACTTCAGTCAGTGTGGCAGTAACAAGGTTTTGTCTAAACAGTCATCTTTTAAAAGACTACTGACTGTACAAATGAGAGCAATTAAGAGTGTTAGGAAATGCTGAATGGAACTGATTTGTAAAGGCAGTGTTTGGTATCAAAGGTTTTTGAATTTTGTCAATAATTCATAGTTAGACTGTTGTTGAAAATCTTGATCCTTGGAAAAGGCAGAGGGTTGTCAGCCAGGGGAAGAGCTGAAATGCACAAAGGTTCTGATTAATTTTCCCCTTATGCTGTCTTCTAGATGTAAAAAGAAGTGCTGGTGTCTCTTCTTGTGGTATTAAAAAGTTTTCTTGAAGGTATATGCCTTGTGTGACACCTGCTGAAATGTTCTGCACATTACTTTGCTAAAGGTTGTATCAGTCAAAGGATTTAAATAGCTTTAAGTACTCAATGGTTTGATTTTGTCATTTTCAGAGTATTTTGTCTAAAGGATTTCTGTATCTGTAAAGGTGCAGGCTGTTAATGTGTTGCCACATGAAACTAACAGAATGTTCAGCCTTTTGATGACTTCCTGCTGCAGACAAGCCAACTTAGGTGTCACCATAAACAATGTCACTATTTAATTAAGTGACTTGCTTTTAAGAGAGATTTATTTTGTGGAAACAAAATCGTATCTGGATCTCCGAGCTGAAGTGTTTTATGCAAACAAAATGTTTTGTCAGTAGTCTAAGTCTACATAAAGGGAAAGTCCCTTGACAGTGTTCAGAAACTTGTCCTTGAGAATTTTTTCATGCTTGTATCTCCATACTACAGTAAGTAGGCAGTAGACAGCAGTATAATGCCAGACTGTGCCATGTTCTTTCAGTCCCAACTGTTACTGAGTGCACTGGTTTTAAAAACACTTCCTTCTATAGGGTACTGGCTGGTGAGAGTTTGGCTGGCTGTTTAAGATGTACTAAAGTCCTTCATTTGTTTTGTATTCTTCCACTTACTGCCAAATTATCTAGCTGGGAATGAATCATTTTTGGCAATCATGCTGACTAAGCCATCCTTCTCAAATCCATCCTCCAGGATTACTTGAGCAGCAGTGGCAAGCTGAACATAAGTTCTATTCTTTAGACACAGTTCCTTTTCTTTTCATTTTTAAGGGAGTAAACCAGATTGACAATGACCTAAAAGCAAGAGCCTCGGCATACAATAATCTGAAAGGGAATCTTCAGAATTTGGAAAGAAAGAATGCGTAAGTTGTGTTATTTTTTGCTAATGTAGCACAGGAATGTTATGTAAGCTTGAAAATTTAATAAAATGTGGATTGATACAGGCTCTAAGCTTAATGTATTTTTGAGGTGTTTATCAATCTTGAAGAGCAGCTGTCATGAAAGAACATTTATTACCAGCTGTCTGGTTGGTGTCAACTTGCTTGTGACTGAAAAGCAATTAAGAAATCACCAAAGCATGTACAAATTGCAAAAATTGCTGGAACTTTTGAGAGGAGCTTGCTATTAGTGGTGTGTAATGCTACTAATTAGCTGTCTTGTCTAAATAAGAAAGTCTTTCCTTCACTCCAAATTAACTGGTTTTCTTCCCTCAGAATTTGCCAGCAGAGGCAGCTGTTGTGTACACGCAGATAATAAATCAAAGCAGGACTGGTTGTCTGGTCACGTACGTGTGATGGTTATCTGCAGTATGGTTGAGGCTGAGGAGCTCTTCTGTGCAAATGTGGTTGATTCATGTGCCTGAACCCTGCCATTGCAGTGAGAGGCACAAGCCTGCTGGCTGATTCAGACCCACGGGTCATGCCAGTGACAGGACATGACAAGCTGTTTCAGGAGTGAGACACAAGTTCTGTGCTAAACCATGGAAGTTTGTCAGCTGAACACCATTAAACCTATGTGGCTTCTTGGCCTTTTATGAGGAAATACACTGCTTTAAGTTTTTATTGATGTTCTGTATGTAGATCTGCACTAGGTTAGTTATAACTCTGAGGCTCCGTATACTAGAATCCAGTTAATGGTGTCAATGGTTCTTGCAGTTTTAAATAACTTCTAAAAAGAAAAGGTGGCCACTTAAGTGTGTGACGTATTTGGAATATGGAAATGACGTGAAGCAGTGGAGCTATTGATAAAAATTCCAGTGACTTTTGACAGTGAGATATAAAATGCATATAAGGACATTTTGTTTGCTCTGCTAATAGCAATTGTGTAGGTAAAACGTATTTTTGAGAATGCCCTGGAAACTGTTATCCAGACAAATTCAATTCTTAAACATGTAATTGTTCTGGCTGTCTTTGTTTCTCTGCAGGGGAAGCTTGCTAACCAGGAGTCTTGCTGATATTGTAAAGAAAGAGGACTTTGTACTTGATTCAGAATATTTGGTCACGTTATTAGTGATTGTGCCGAAGTAAGTTTATTCATTCTAAGAGCAGACTACAATAAGAAATATAAATCAAATAATAGATCTCAAAACCCTCTATAGTAGTGTAAGAATGACATTTGAATTTACTTGGTACTTTCCTGGATGAGCAAACAGAACTGTTAAGATGCTCAGGAGAGACAAGTGAGCTTCTGTGCCTGCATTCCTTTATTCACAAAAACTCCTCATAAGGACTGCTGAGTGCTCATGAATTTCTTGAAAAAACTGGAGATTTGATTTATATCTCTTATCCAGTGTTTGCTATGACTAGTCATGTTCCACATGATGTCCTTATGAAAATAAGTGCTGCGTAAAAGCATGACTTGTTTTACATTAGAAGGCTTAATCATTAAATTATTCTGGTTAGGACTGTGCCAACTTTCACCACTTAGTGAGTGAACTCTTTACTGCTTTGCTCTGCATGTATTTAGATTGCCTGAACACTAATTTTTTTTTTTTTTTTTTTTTACTTACCTAAGTCTCTGCCATTGGAACCCTGCTTGTGTCCTCTCAAAGGGTTGCTGGGGGAACAGGCTGTTCTTATTTGAAATGTTTGAACAGCAGAAACTTCATGTTTTCCCTTGGCCAAAGAAAGTGGTGATAGATGCTTTCAAAACTGTTGTAAAATGAGAACATGGCCCTTGACTGTTTTTCTGGAGCTGTAAGCAAAGAGTGCTTCTAATTTATGAAAAGCCCACTGGCTGCCTTTACCACAGGAACCATTAGAGTCTGTCACATGTCAAACTCTGGTGAAGGAAAAACAGTTTTGCAGTGGCTTTAGCAGAAAGCAGGTGGTTGGAATATCTCAGCTGTTATTTTTCTTTGACTTGTTTTTGCGGTTGAAAGGATGGAACCTCTTCACCACCAGCTACAGAAAGGCAGGGCTTCCAAATTCACAGTCCTTCAGGCAAGTGCAGGATACTGTTTATAATTGTGAAAGAAGAATTCCTCTGCTCAAAAGGGCAGAGTTGCATGAGGAGTTTCTTATTAACCTTGACAGTTAATTCCATTTGGTTGTCTGGGATCTGTACTCAATGATGATTTAATTTCATAGTTCTTTGATTTAAAAAATGTACTTGTAAACTGACATGAAGACTGAAAATGTTACTTTTGCTATCACTATAGTTTTTTTATCAGTAATTATAAAAACAGCATGAGAAGAACTGAGCATTTCTCAAGCCTTGTGTATTTCTGACAACCTACACCTGACATATAAGATCTGATGATTAAGATGTGATTTTTTAGAAAACCCAACTTGATCCGTTAATCTCAGATTAAAAGTCTAACAATAACCTGTGTATTCTCTAGGTTAAATTACAATGACTGGGTTAAGCAGTATGAAACACTAGCAGAGATGGTTGTACCACGTTCCAGCAAGTAAGTTGTTAAATGCTAAATCTCATATTACATGTGCTGTATTTCAGGAGTGTTCTTTATCTAGAAAGACTTAGAATTTTAAAGATTGGTCAAAAACTTGTCAATATGTCTAGATTTATAGCTTTATCTGATCAAATAATTGAGGAAAGATTCAAATGAACTCTAGGGTTAACAAAGCTATCAAATTTCAGTTTTGTGAGAAGAGTAAGAGAATTGAAAAGTTAATCTAGTTCTGTTCAGCTAAAATCAGCTTCTAGCTGGAGTGTGATGGAGATAAGCAACAAATGCTGGCTACTGGCCTGTAAGCTTTAGGTCTGTATCCACAGGACTTGTTTGAAAACTTCCAAAAAATGGAGTACTGGAAGTGTAATTGGTTTCGTTGTACACAGAGATTGGTGGCTTGTCTCTTTGGCTCCCTGGTGTCAAGCTGCTGCTGGGTGCTGTGGTGAGCAAGATTAAACCACTTTAGCAACCTTGTAACCACATCAAAGATAAAGACCACATGTAGCACAAAGCAGTGATTTTAGCTGACAGACTGAGGTTTTGATCAGGCAAATCAGAAATTATGGGTTCCATGCCGGTTAAAAAATCTGAACTTGCTCTGGATAGTTTCACATTTGGAAGATCTGCTAGTGGTTCTTATTTAATTTTTGTGAAACCATGGCCTAGGGTTAACTTAAGAAAAAGGCAGCTTGTTAAACTGTTGGATAATACTCATGTTGAAACTGAGGAACATGTTTAGACTGAGGAACAGTCTAAATCTGTTCAAGCTTTTTTCCCCAAAGGTAAAGCCTCAAAACAAGCATTATTTTTAATTATAAAATAGTAAATCTAGGGGTCATCTTTACAGCTTAAGAAACATTTTCTTTTGACAACCTGTATCTTTTTGTGTACTTTTCTATTTTATATCCATTTCATTTTTCTTCAAAGCATATATTTCTAATAAATCTATAGTACAAACGTTTCAGTACTAAACCACCTTCAGTTTCTTTTTTGGTTAAATAATTTTTAATTTGAACAAATATTGCATGAAGTGGTTTTGTGTGATGAAGTCTCTGAATGTAAGCTGTAAGTTGCCATCATTTATGAAGGGAGCAATTAAAAGCAGTCAGTTATGTTCTGTATGAGGTGCTTAATTTGGGAACTAAATCCTGTATAATTATCTGCATTTATGTCTTGCCTTGTAGCAATAAAGTACAATGTGGTACTGTGTGACTGATCTGTGCTGACTTGAACCTGATTAATTGTGACACTTGGTTTGTTTTCTTTCTGTGTAGTGTGCTCTTTGAGGACCAAGACAGCTACCTTTGTAATGTCACCTTGTTCAGGAAGGCAGTGGATGACTTCAAGCACAAAGCCAGAGAATATAAGTAAGGTTTATTTTGTGTGCATTCTGTCTCTCATGCTTTGAAGGATCTCTAGATAGGCACTTTTGATTTTATTCACTTCCAAATGCAGATTTATGGTCCGTGACTTCCAGTACAATGAAGAAGAGATGAAAGCCGATAAAGAAGAAATGAATAGACTGTCAACTGACAAGAAGAAACAGTTTGTAAGTCTTAATAAACTGGTCATTTATAGAAATATGAGACATTTAAGACTTGTTACTGCTGCATAAAAATTTCATGGATTTGTGATTCAGAGAAAGCATTGTAAGGATGGCATGATGTAGCCAGCCTGCCACCCTGCTAATCTGCTCGGGGTGATTGAATTTCCTTCAGCACAAGTGCTCCTCACTGCATTGAACCAAGGGCTGGTATTGCAGCTCATAATGTTTGAAGTTTGAAAATGGACAAGTGTTTGAATTATGTAATCAGATATTACCAGAAGGATCTTTAATACAGTTAGATCATGACAACTGAGATGGGGAACTGAAGAGACAATGGGAAGTCTCATTAGCTGTCTCTTTACTCTGTATCAAAACACTCTTGAGCCATTATGTCTGTAGTGAACTCTGTCTTTAACTTGTCTTTTATTATCATGAGTAGCTGCTCAAACATACATAATGGGCTGAGTATTTTTCTGATTTTTGAATAGCTGATTTTTTTTTCCCTCTTCTCTTTCACAGGGTCCTCTGGTTCGATGGCTGAAAGTTAATTTCAGTGAAGCTTTCATTGCATGGATTCATGTGAAAGCATTACGTGTTTTTGTTGAATCTGTTTTAAGGTAATAATGCAGATTTGAATAGTGATTTTCTTCCTAGACTTGATAAGAATTTACATCTAGCTTGAGTTTAGCAAACTGAAGCATTTGAATGCTTCTCTTCTGGGCAGGAGGAAGCAAAAAGTAGATCAGTAAGTATCTGGTGGCAATAACTTTTGTTGTCAGTTGTGAAATATTTGGGATAGATAATTGTATATCTTCCCCTTGAATATTCTTTTCACTATTGCCTTAGGACTTACAGATACTCTGTACTTAGTAGGGACACACATATTTGCTGATTTTTAGGTTACTTTATGAGCTGCTTGTAACAAGAACTAACTACATCTTACATTTAAATGGCAAATTTGTATAGTTCAGAATAACTATTTGGGCTTTCAGTAACATAGTTTGGCATCATGAAATGTGTGCTTTTTCTTTAAGACATGCCTTTTTAAACTTTTCAGTATTAAACCACTCAATATTCTAACTAGAAAATCTATCTGCTTTTTTTCTGCATACTATCCACAAGTCATACTAGTCAGGAACAGCTGTAGTTGTTCTGAAAAGGAAGGGCCTTTATTTTTTATAGTTGTAGGTGTTCCTACCATGGTCAGCAAAGGGCAAGGTGTTTTTAGTCTTTTTGACAAGTTGTCATAATGGAGAAAAACAGAGGAGAAAAAGAAAACAAATCACATGAACTTGCATTTGTGCTGCTATGGCCTTATTTTGAAGACAAAACTTGAGAGAAGAAGAAAGCTGAACTTGATTGGAATGTTGGCAGCTATTTCCACACTCCTAGAAAGGGGGATTAAGTAGGAACTACATTGTCTACCAAGTGTCATTAATGGAGTGTTCAAAATTTAGTCTGAGTATTCAGGTAACATTGAGAATTACACTAAATACTCAAGGATTTAAAATTATTTAAAAAATATTTAGGCTTCTGTTTTGTTATTTTAAACTTGAAGTTCTACTTTTTTGATGCCTTATGAAATGTAAACAGAATGGTTTTTCAAAAATGACAAAGAGCAGAATTTCCTCTTCAGCAATAGGATTCCTTCCCAAAATAAAATTCTGTTTTGAATTATGAAAGGTTTCTTTCAGCATTTTCATAGTTTTCTACTTGACTTCCTCAGGTATGGTTTGCCAGTTAACTTCCAGGCAATGCTGCTTCAGCCTAATAAGAAAACAATGAAGAAACTGAGGGAAGTTCTGTATGACTTATACAAACATCTTGATAGCAGTGCAGCAGCTATAATTGATGTAAGTACTTTTTAACTGCTACTAGTATGTTTAAAAAAGCAAAAAATCTATTGGCGTCATTAAAAAGCTATACCTCTCCATATTCTTCATTTTCTCACAGTTCAGAGAATTTTATCTCCTTAAAAAAATACTGCTTCTGTTTTACACTTTTGCAAGGCAGATGGTATTTAAAATTGCAAGTAATATATTTGAAGAGCTGTCTGGTTTGAAAGTCACATATAATTTCTTCTTACTGCATTATCTCCTACTACTGATGGAAAGGTGCAGACTGCTAGTTAGTGTAGTAGTCCTCTGCTGAAGGAGGCTGAATCATTGTCAAAATGGAATCAGCCTTTCCATCTGTACAGGTCTCATTTTCAAGTGTAAAATTGGTTTGTCGGGAGGCTTATTCTACTAATTTGCTTTGTGTTGAAGAGCAGTGATTTTCATAGTTAAAGGTTAACTAAAGATACCATAAGTTTAGCTGGATTAAAAAAGATTCTTAACATTGTATTGAACGTAATGTATTTCCAGGCCTTTTTGTGGAAAGAGGATTTGAGACAATTTAGGTGAGAATTAAAGATGCTGAACTTCTGTAACTTCCTGGATCATTCAGCACCCTATAACATTCTTACCAGAAACTGACAGTGTTTATTTAGATGTAGTAATGATGATGTGTTTACTGTAGCAGTGGTTTGAATTATTGATATAGAACTACTTAGATTTTGAAAAAGCACTTTGTATTTACTTTTGAAAAATACTGTTAGTCATTTGTCAAAGTTCTAACTTTATTTATTAATTAAACAGTCACTTGAACATGAAAATTTAAGCTTGAAGTCTTAACTGGCCTATTTGCTTCTAAAACATATGAATATTTCATCTACTTCTTCACAGAAGTGTAAATTGTAAGAGTATAATGGTTTCAAAACTTTTATTTGCAGGCAACTATGGATATTCCAGGTTTGAACCTCAGCCAACAGGAGTACTACCCATATGTGTACTACAAGATCGATTGTAATTTGCTGGAATTCAAGTAAAAGTTCCCTAACATGACAATCTTCTCAGTGTTGGTGTAAACAAACAGAAGTGAGGTTGAAGTACAGTAATACTTTTAACATTCTACTAATCATATGCTTGCTTCTTATGTTAGGTGAATTGAAAACACTGTGGTCCATCTCTAGATATTTTCTTTTTGAAGAACAGTGTAGGTAACCAGCTTTTAACGACTATGTCTGTAAATGTATATTGAGAGAATTGAAGTATTTATAAACAGAGTGATTTATTTAAGGAAAAGCTTATCCCTCTTTCATATGGTGGTCTATGTTAATTCCATTTACTGTTGTTTATAAAAAAAAATTTGTTTACAGAAGACTAGTGTAAATGTTCATGGCTATTTTGTTCATTTGATTTAGTAGATACAACTGTGTTAATGTTGTTGAACTGTGATGTAAAGTATGTAAAATTGGTATGAAATCGTG
The DNA here is from genome assembly GCA_013397245.1 of Thryothorus ludovicianus. Classification (NCBI taxonomy): domain Eukaryota; kingdom Metazoa; phylum Chordata; class Aves; order Passeriformes; family Certhiidae; genus Thryothorus; species Thryothorus ludovicianus. The sequence continues at coordinate 697,154 of VZTB01003128.1, read as the reverse complement.
CTTTCTGAATGGTTTAAAATTACAATTGATGCACTGTAAACACAGGGAAAATAAACATACCTGTGCAAATGTGTCACTTTCTTGTACCACGTAAAATTGCAGATACTGATATCTAAAACTGAAGCAATGTGTTAAGTCTTTAATAGTGCTGCATCCTGCATGCACTGGTGCAGAAATGCAATTTGCTTCAGCACAAGTACTTTTAAGAGTTGCAGGAAATAATTTTGCTTTGTGCAGGAATGCTCGAGTATATTGTTTGGCCACTATGCATATGTATGAATGTTTTTCATGTTTATATCTTTGTGACTGAAGAAAAGATGTGAGGCAATTGTTAGAAAGAGGATGGCAAGCTGGGATAATAACAAGATAGACTGAGCTGGGATTTTTTGATAATTCTTTGTTCTTTTCAATCAGCTAAAGCTTGAGACTATTTTATGGCTTTGAATACTGTGCTATTAGAGCCTCACTTTTTTTTGCAACATTTGTTCTACCACACAAGGAATATGATGGCTTCCTTTTAATGTGGACAGAGAGGAGTTATTGTATTTCAGTATGAGCTATTACAAGTATTCTACCTTTCTGAGTAGCTAAATATGCAGTAAAAGCTGCAGTACTGTTTAAAACTGACTTGAATCAAGAGCGAGACTGGAGGAGTGCTGATTTGTCAAAATTGGTATTTGAAGTAACCACTGTATTCTTTTCTCATTTAGTCCCTAACTGAAAACACCAGTGCTGTGGCTCCAAGCAGTACAGAGCTTTCAGCTGTGGGATCTCTAATCATAACCCTGCAGCAGCTTTGAGGTATTGGCCAGCTTTGAGAGCCTATATTGAGATCTCTAATTATTAAAAGGGAAGTCTAGCTTTTGAGTGCAAGAGTTGCATCTAGCTACTGATTTTGAAAAGGTTTGATATCTATAAAAATATTTGCTGGGTAAATTGATATTTGCTTTTCTTCTTGTTTTCATAGACAGGCAGGGAAATAGTGAGATCAGGTGTCCTATTGTGGTCACATTTCTGCTTCTCTCACTTCTCATTTCCTTACAGAAGATAATAGCTATTTACTGTGTTGTCCAGGTTGTTAAAGTGTGCCCAAGTGGAAGAGGTGTTCCCTTTTATCACCAGTTCTGCCTCTTCTCCTGGCTTTTGTGACTGTTGCACACAAAGGTCCTCATCTTGGCTCTGAGCCCACTATAACATGTACACTGCTTAAAGGTGAAGAGGATTTTTGTGTCCTGCCTCTCTAATCACTGGAGGGATCAGGCTAAACTGTTGTCTCTGTTCTTCACCTTAGCTCTCTTTTGATTTTGTTTTCAAAGCCATTCTACAAACAAGTAAGGGGAAAGGGCTTAAGTTTTCACTTAGTGTTATATGAAATACTTTGCTGTGTGTTTGACCCTGCTCAAGATGCTGGTGCCTGCTTAATCAGCCTTAGATGCTTCTGAAATGAATGGAAGCAAAGGGCAGGTGGACAACAGAATGACAGCACCATCCAAAGTGAGGGATGCAGTCCATGTGTTGAAAAACAGAGAGATGTGGAAATGCTGGAGAAATGGGGTGACAGGCACTGCATGGACTTCAGCAAAGAGAATTGCCAGGTCCAGTGCTGGAGAACAGATAACTCTTATACCCCAGTCTGGGCTGGGCATGGACTAGCCAGGAGCAACACTGCAGAGAAGCAGCTGGGATTGCTCATGGGAAAGTAGTTGTGCTCATGGCCAGCCATCTTTTGGGATGGCTGTTAGCAGGAGGGTAGCCATCCTTCCCCAGTATTTGACACTTGTAGAGTGTCTGGGCTCCAGAGTGCAAGAAAATGGAGTACCACAATGGAGAAAGTCCAGTGCAAGTTACCCAAGTTTGTCAGGGAGGTGGAGCATGTGACACTGTGCCTGAGAGAATCCTGTCTCTCCATGCTGGAGAAGAGATGGGAAAAGAAAAGAGCAGATTTTACTGATATTTACAACTGCCTAAACAGAGGATACAGAGAAGATGGAGCCTTCTGATGTGTCTGAGCACTTCTCAGAGGTACGTGGCATTAAGGAGAGGCAAAGGATACAAGTCTAAATATGGGAGATTCTCACTGGAGGCTGTGAGGTGGGTTGACCTTGGCTGGTGGTCAGTTACCCATCATCTGCTGTCTCACTACTCCTGCTTGATGGGACAGGAGAGAAAACAAGGTGATAAAGCTCCTAAGTTGTGATACAGTTGTAGAGATTGTTTACCAGTTACTGTCCCAGGCAAAACAGGCTAGACTTGTGGAAGATGGGAAATTTGGAGTTGCAGACGTTTATTGCCAGTTCAAGGAGATTTGGTTTGTGAGAAGCAGACAAAAAGTGAAACACCTTATTCTCTTTTTTTCCTCAGCTTAACTCCTTTACTCCTAACCTCTGTCCTTCTATCCAGCAGTTTAGAGCAATGGGGAATAGAGATTGGGATCATAATAATTCCTCTCCTCCTCACACGTTTCCTCTGCTCCAGCATGGCTCCTTCCACAGGCTGCAGTCCTTCTGTGTAAACCTACTCTAGCACAGACCCTCTGTGGGTCATGTTTCCTTCAGGGCTTGCCCACCTGGTCTCTTTTGGCTGCTCCAAAGGCTGCAGTGTGGATATGTGCTCTGACACAGACCTCTAATTAGGCTGCAGCACAGTTCCTGCTCCACTGTGGTCCCCTCTGTGGGCTAAAGGGAATAAATAACCTGCAGTGCATTTCGTTTCAGTGATGTATCTAGTTTGGCATTACCTGTGGCTGAGTAGACTCAAAATTGTTGTTTAAAAGAAGGGAAAATTGCAGAGTATTAAATATTAGTATCCTGCCTGGAATAGGTCATGTCTGGATAATGTTGGGCCTCTCTAGTGGTGAAGAGAGATACTTTGGATACAGGAGCTGGGAGTCAGTCTCTGTTAGATTTGATTTATAGGGAAAATCTAGAACCAAACCCACATCATTTTACAGTGTGTTGTATTTCTGTGGTTCTTCAAAGATTTCTGGCAAATGGAACAAGGTTAAAACTGCAGAAATGAAAATTTTTCATTTTGTTTCCAAGAGGCATGCCAAATAATCAGGTTAGAGAGTAATTTGTGGAAGAAATGAAAAATGTAGTATACTCTGGAAAGTGAGGAGTATGGGAATTTTATTTTTCTTATAATTAAGTAACAAGAGATGATTTGTCTTAATAGGAAAAGCAGACATAACTGGATTGTCACAATTTGCATGTCTGCAATCAAAGTCTGAAAAGGGGAGGTAGCTGCTGCACAGCAGAAGTATCTAAAACAGCAATGCTCAAGTCTTCTAGTAAATTTAACATAGATCTTGAATTGCTGATGAATGCTGTTTGAAAGCTCAGACATAAAACTTAGTAATGAAATCGTGTGACAAAGCAATACCTGCAGTGAGTTCCAGGATTACCAAGACTGGGAGAAAGAATGAGCCAGGAACTGGGGAGAGGCAGAGGGAATGTGATAGCCCAGAGCTTGTAGAAGGGGCAGTTAACAGACCTAGGAACTCATTATTGAGCAGGAAGGGGGATCAGGGAGCATCACCACAGCTGAAGTCAGAGCAGGAGAGGATTTCAGTGAACTTGAAGAAAAATGAACCACCACAAACTTGTTGGAAGAAAACAAGCATCACTGTCTTGAAGAAGGGTGAGAAGAAGATATGGGGAACTTGTCTGGGCAGCCTGACCTCAATGTCTGGGAAGGAAAAAGGAGCAAGTTGTGCCAAGAAAACAGGAAGGTGATTAGAGGTAGTCAGCCTGGATTTGTGCCTTACTGACCTGATGGACTCCTGCGGAGCAGTGATTGGATCAATGGATGAGAGCAGAGCAGTAGATGTTTGTTTATTTGGCCCTTGATGCTGTCTCCTGTGGCATCATTACCAAACTGATGGAGTTCAGACCAGGTAAATGCATGGTGAGATGGACTGAAAAGTAGAATTCATGGGGCCAAAGGCTTGTAATCAGTGGGACAAAGTCCATGCAGAAGCCCCTAGTTATTACTGGTATGTCCCAGGGTTCAGTACTGGGGCCAATATTTTTTAAACATTTTTGTTAATTACCTTGATGATGGGACAGCACATCTTCACTAAGTTTGCTGCTGACACAAAACTGGGAGGAGAAGCTCATATGCCAAATGGTCCCTGTTCAAAGGCCCTCAATACACTGCAGAAGTTGGAACATGGAACTTTATGAAGTTCAACAAAAGGGAAATGTCCAGTCCCACATCTGGAGAAGTATACCAGATTGGCCACATACCAGTACAAACTGGTAGCCAACTGTCCAGGAAGCATTTTTGCAGGAAAAGGACCCAGGGCTCCATTTGGAAAAGCTTAGCATTGGGGCAGCAATGTGCCCTTGTAGCGTGGAAGGCCAGTGGCACACCTTAGGAAGAGCACTGCCAATGGCTTGAGGAGGGTGATTAGTCCCTTCACCTCAGCTTGGCAGTGCTTGAGGTTGGCAGGCACCACTGAAGACCATCATCTACTCCTCCTCCTCAAGCAAGGTCAGGAAGAACAGATTGCTCAGAGCTGTGTCCTGTAAGGAGCTGAAAATCTCCACAGCCCTCTCTGTGCAATCTTCGTGGCGTTCAAACACCCAGGTAGTAAAACTGTTCTATTTAGACAGGACCAGATGTGTCTCTGTTTGGGCACCACTGAGAAGTCAGGCTCCCTCTTTACACCCTCCCATCAGTATGAATAAACATTGAGACTAATTATTTTCTTGAGCAGAGGGTAGTGAGGGCCTCTGCAGTGTTCAAGCACCTGTTTTCTGGGGCTATTTTTGTTGTAAGGAATATAGCACTTGGACATGGCAATGCATAGAGGCCAGCAGATGTGGAATCTTTGTTTTGGTTTCTTTTTTAGTATATAGTATTCTGAGATACTTAGCATTTAAACCTCTATATTAATGCAGTTTTCATAAAAATGTTGATTTTGAAAGCTTTCTGAAAGATGAATTTATCTATGATCTGCTGAACTATTAGATATAGTTCAGGCAGTGACTGATTTCTGAGAAGTGTTTAGAAAGTATCTTCTTCCCAGATATCTTTGTACATTTATTGTGTTTTTTCTGGAGGAATTCCCACTGTAGAAGGGATGTTTGAATTGTGCTCCATCACTTATGTCAACAATTGCAGTGTGAAAGAATCCAACCAGGATTGGATTCTTAGAGTGAAAGACTCTAATATTTGCCAGCAGCCTAGTATTTGTTTCCAGGCAGACAGTGTGTAATTTATCTTATACTGACTTAAATATCTTTAACAGCACAATTGGTGAGATGAGTCAGAGGCAAATGGTATCACATTTCACTTCATGGGAGTAGGATCCTTGCCTGGGAATGTTGCTTCCAAGTCACTTTCTGTACTGTGGCATTAACGGCAAGAGTCATGGGTAGATTAAATCATGAATGTTTCCTCTTGCAGAGGTTTGGGGGTTGTGTTTCACCAAGAAGCTCACATTTTGTAGGCTCTGGGGAAATACAAATGTAATCTTTGAATTCCTGAAACTTCACTGAGTAGAATGTGGTTTTCCCAAGGTTCTTTGGAATCTGTGAGTAGGTTATTGTGATGCTGTTTCCCTGACACAATGGGGAAGATGGTGGTGGTGGCTGGACCTGGGGAGCTGTGGCTGTGTGGACACTTTTGGACAGTCCTGCCTTGGATAGACCCGATGAGAAAACTACATTAGGCAAAAGGAGATGGTGGAGAGCTGGCTTTGAACAGATGACAACACTTTTGTGCTGAAGGGTTACAAAGAACCGTGTGAGTGTGCACACCGTTGTAGGACTGATGCTCGGTTTTGGCCTCACTATCGCTTTTCTGGAAATGTGGTGGGTTTAGCTTTTGTCCTCTCTAGGCTCATCAAAGATCTCTCCTGTCTAACTCTGAGTGCATGCTGTCACGTCTCCTGCTGGAATTGCTTTGGTTGCATCACCTGCAGAAATGAAATCTGTATTTTTCACCTCTAGAGAGCAACCTCGAGCTGCTCTCGAATAACTGCCGGGGTAAAGCTCTCGTGAAGCCTTTGCTGAATTATTTGAGTTTTAACTGAAATGTTTGGTCTTTGAATATGGTCTCGGTACCAAGGAAGTTTAATATTGTCCATAATTACATAATTACTTCCCCGTACTCGTGTGGTGCCAAGCACATATCCAGCCTCTCACTGAAGAGCCTGGAACAATTGGCATGTCCCAGTGGTGGAAGAGAATTCTGGTGGACTCAGAATTGCTACTTAAAATGGTATATGTCTAGTTTAAGGTATGTTAGGAGATTTCAATATTTCAAAAGTAGATTATTTGACTACACTGTTTGCTAGTACTGTTTATGTTACCAAATATTAAATGAAGGTATTTGAGGGATCACATGTATTTTCCATCAAAGCAAAAGTCTTCAGCTTCCAACCTTCTGTACCATCTTCTTTTGCAATGTTCAACCCTGCCCCACACCCATGGCAACAGCAGTGATCCTGCAGCTGAAGGAACTTAAAGGAACTTTACTGCAGGCCTTTTAATATTTTTCTCTTTTTAAATAGATCGTGAGTTTTTTGATGTGTGAAAATATTCCTGTAGTTCTTGAGCTACTAAGCTTTCTATCCACAACAAATTTAAATTTTCAAAATGTAGGGCTTTGATAACTTCTAGTAGAGCCTGGCAGAAGGTTGCCTTTTCCTTTCAGACTCTTCAGGAGGAATTCCTGTTCTCTGGGGACACGTGGGAGTCATGACATGGTTACTTTACCTTGCACGTGTTTGTTTTGCCATTCTTGTATGAGCAGTAGCATCAGTCCAAAACAGATCTGCCAGCTGCTCCAGCTGAACCCTGCCTCTTTTCCCATGTCCTGGTTACCTCCTTTGGGTGAGAGAAAACAGAAAAGCTGTTTTCAACCAGACTTCACCTGAAAACATGATGGAGAAAGCAACTGCAAGAAGTGTCACTCTGGGTTGCATGGGACAATCTCCCTTGGTAAGGCCCTGCTTTCCCACAGCAGAGCAGCCAGGAGCAGGGCCTGAGCCCTGCCTGCTTCCCAGTCCTGTTCTGCTCTGTCACATCACCTTGGTTACGTCACTCTGTCAAAGGTCTTTGCATGTTCCTTACTGAATCTCTTCTTTGTCCTTCTGCAAATCCAACTTTCCCATTTTCCCCTTTTTTCCACTTCTTTCCACTCTTCTACTCCTCCCTTTCCTTGTTCCTCTTGTATTTTTGAACTGCCACTCTACGAGAGGCAGCAGTTTTGAATGTTTTCATGTTGCTAAGTGATATTTTTCCTCTGTTCTCAACAGCCTGGTTTTCTTAGAAATGTTTAGTACCTGCAGTCCCCAATTGGTTGCCCTAAATTCAGATGCATTTTTGTCTTTATCTCCCATAGCTAAATAACAGCTTAACTTGCCACATTGACCCTTGTGAAAGCTTGTAGTCATTACTATTTTCTTGGACAATACTGTTTCAGAATTGGTTATGTTTCTTTCTCAATGTATTTGTTGACTGTGTTGTGTGTTGTTCCGAGAAACTTGCAATCTGTTCTTAAGGGCTGCTCCAACCTGGACCAGGCTCTGGAGCATGTGACTTGAGGCCCATCATTCTGCAGCAGTCATCAATACCCAAAAGTGTTGTGAAGCAAAGGACAGGCTGATTATTTGGCCAAGCTACTCATTATGCTCCACTGATTAAAGGTCTGGAAATATTAAATTACATATGGATTTTCAACTACTAATGGTACAGCAAGTAATCAAGATGAAAAGACAGTTTTCACCAGCTATTGGGAGTCAAACTATCCATAAAAATTCCAGTTACCCCTTGTGAAACTGTGCATCAGAGTTACTGATGTCAGTGTTCTTTCAACTTAATTCAAGGTTAAATAGGTGTCAGACAAAAGCCAAACATGAAAGCAAGCATCATGAGCTTAGATGAGTGCAACGGGAAGTACACAGAGTTCATCCCCAAGTGGCAGGGCTGTACTGCTTCTGGATCCTGGTGGGAGAGGTGTGGGTGCCACTGTGGCACCACTGAGGCTTTGTTACACTGATGCACTGATTCAGATGGCTTAGGAGTGCTCAGCACCTTTAGAGACACTGTAAGGCCAAATTTAAATTTATTTTTTCAGATATGGTGAGTAATCTGTGCAAAGGGAGAAATGTCTGTGATGCAGAGCCCCAGCCTGCAGGAATTCCTTACTGTCATTTGCTCTAAACAAGTATTTTTGGTTTCTTTCTTCCCCCAGCAGATAATTTTCCATTTAAAACAGTGTTGAACCAGTGGGATGCAGTGACTCTGCCACTGCTGTTACCTGCACAGCCTGGTGTGGAGTGGCAGGGTCTGCCTTTCCATGCCATTTGGTGTATTTCCACATGTGGATAGGATTAGTTCTGACCCCATTGCTGTGCTGATGGATCCTGGCTCTACACCAGTGAAAGGATGAGTCAGTAAGGGCCCGTGTCTGCACTTACAGAGACACTGTAAAGCATCAGATTTTATTTCCTGGTGGCAAAAATGAAATTAATAATGGTGAACAATTTTGTGCTAAATAGTAAATCAGTGATAGATTTTTAACTGGGGTACATAACTTTGAAGAATAAGGCTTATATCAATTTTACTTCATCAGAATGAAACAGCAGGTTTTTTCTGGAATACCAAACTGGTGTAATATTAATTCTTCAGTTAAACTGTCCAAAATGGTTAGTTTATAAAAATGTATGACACGCCTGTAGTGGCTAATTTTTCATAAGAATTTAGAAAAATGCTTGTAAGTACGTATCCATGAGGATCTTTGTTACCAGCTAGAAGTGCTTTTAATCCAGTTTCCCTCTGGTCTTCACCTGTGTTTCTCACCTTGTGGAGATGCTGTGGTTTAGAAAAACGTCTTTTTCCAGCTTTGGCAGAGACAACTTTGGCTGACTCTTTTGCAAAGGACTTCCTCCTCAGCAGGTATGAGGTGCTCCAATGGCACTGCAGATGAATGAAGATGGATGAAAGAGCCAAACCTTTTGGAATTGTCTCTGAGGGGACAGCACTAAAGCCACCTTGGAACACCAACACACCTCATGGGCTTGGGTGTATTTTTTGTAGATGGAATTTACTGTAGTAGGAATTTACTGCCATTGTTTTCAACACTGGGAACGCTGTGGCAGTCTTTAGCAATACAAATAACTGTTTCAAACCCAGTACCCTGGGTGTTTTTGAGTGGGACCAAACTCTGGAAAACTATAATTGAACTATTTAGGAAGAATTAGCCCAGCTGATACCAGAATGGATTATAGTACCTGCATCTTGGTATTTTTCTAAAAATTGCTGAGGTTAGTGCTGTAATTCCAACGTTTCAAAATATTTTAGGATATTTTCTAATGGAAAACATATTAAAGCAATAATTAGGTAAAAATGCCCTTACATTTTTTAAAAATTTCTAAAAAAATCAGTTTTAGATTTGTTAAATATTTCAGCTGGCCTTATTAAATGGTATTAGTTAGGACAGATGGAAAAGGATTCTGTTTTGTCTCTGAAAAAGCTGTTGTAATAACACTCAAGCACTTCAAACTTTGACCTTCAAAACTTGGAGCTAAAACAAGCAGGTTACATACCATCCCCATTTCAGCTGGTGATCTCTTGCCACTTGTTTCTTTCAGACTTGGTTTGCACTCAAAGTGCTAAATCAAACCTAAAATTTTCCTGTTGTTCTGCTTTGCTGAAGGGTAGTTCAGGCTCCCAATTCAGGTCTTTGTATCACTCATTGGCTCTCACACAGCTGACCTCAAAGAATGTAATAGTCAAACCAGAATAATAACACAAAATCCATTTTTGTTTAAAATAACTATGTGGATTCATTGTTCCTGTTGAAAATTTTCCTAACTAAAATTTTAGGAAAAAACAACCAAAAATCAAACCCACAAAAACTCCCTTGACATAAAGCCCAAAACCCACCTTGTCTTACCTTAAGTGAACATTGGCAAAGGACAATATCTCAAATGCATTTTGAAGTTGCCAACCTTTTTGCATAACACGGCAAAGGAGCCAGGATGTGAACATTTCCTGCAAAAGAATGGGAGGAGCAGGGTTAGCAAACAGATGGCAGCTTAACCAAAGTGTGAAATTCAGCTCTAGGCAGCAAAAATGGAGTTGTCTGCATGTAAGCTGGCTGTCCCAGCTCTCAGCATAGCCTGAGGAGCAGTTTGTTGGTGCTGTGTGAGCAGGGGTGTCCAGTGCCATTCCAAACACCACAAGGCAGCTGAGATCTGCTGGTGGAATCACAGGATTGTTTAGGCTGGAAAAGACCTTTAAGATAATCAAGGGTAGGATGATAGACAAGACATGGGCCAGTAGGAGACCCATATCCATCTAGATTCTACCTGGATCACTAAATACTTTGCTTATCTGCCTGGATCCCCTCTGGCTGAGCAGCTGAACTTCTCTTCCTTAGATCCCCATGGACTGTAGTGGGCCATAGATCGGGTTCCAACCTCCTCAAGCTGCAGTTCTTACCTGGAGCTCTCTGCAAATCACTCTTTTGTTAACCTGCTTTCTTTTTTTTTTTTTTTTTGCCCTTGCTTTTCCTGAAGCTATTTAAATTTGTGGGGTTTTTCCCTATCCGTATGGTGAATTGCACACAGAATGTGAAACAAAGGTGCTGCCAAGCGTGAACCCAGCTGAGTGCACTGGGATTGTATCAGTGATCCAGCTCTGGTCAGGCACTGCAGGTCCAGGCTCCTGGCTTTGTCTCAACCATCAGGTGTGCAAAGAGCAAACACTTGGTGCCCTCCCAGCTGCTGCTCTCTCCTCTGGGGCTGACTGACTCAGGCTGCTCTGCTGGCACAGGTGTAGCACAAAACAGCCACAGCACACAGAGGGGGCAGAGTGAAGCTGAAGGAACACCTGGGCACTGGAAGGATGCCATGGATAGACCGAACGGACAAAGACATGACACCCTCCAGCAGCGTTTTGGTTCACAGCACAGCTCCTACTGAAAAGAGCAGCTGCGTGAATCAAAAATTCAGAGAATGTTCTCGGCCTGAATGAGCCCATGCCTCCTCAAAAGCAGCTTCGATACTCCTCAGGATAGATCTTCCTGAGAGACCTTTTTGCTTTTATACATATGTCCCAGTTGGTGTACTGGCACAGTATCCCCTTCAATGTGTATGTTTATTTGGCCAGCAAACAAAGGCTGGAATATTCCCTTTTTGCAGGTTTGTAAATAAGGCAGAGAACTAACCTTCCAAATTTCTGGATATGTTCAGATTTGCAAATCCATCCAATCTCAATTAAATGTAAGCCCAAATATTCAATGACATTTAAATGTTATTTACTCACTTTTAGACACAAAGCATGATAGTGCAGAGAACAATGGAATTAATAATTTAGTAGAATTCCTCAAATAAATAGGAATGAATTTAGTTATTTACTATCATCACCAGGTGCTTCCTCAAGACTGAGGTAGTGTCTTACCACAGGAGAATAACTAACTTTTCTAAAAGAAGATTATCTTTGTTTTCCTTTCCCGAATTGACAGACTTCCCATTGCAGTTTGTTGGACTATGGAGTTAAAAAGTGTAACAATTTTAAACGGAGGCAAACAAATCTGTCTTAAGTCAAGCAGCCCGTGAGTTGTCACCATTTACAGACTGTCACATCACAGCAAGCTGAGATCAGTGCCACCTTACGTTAATTTGCAGATGAATCAAATTTTTAAGATACAAATTAATGGAATTGATCTTAAGAGAGCAAGAAAAATCTTAGCTGAAGAGGGAAACCTCTATCATAGGAAAAAGGCTTGGTCATTCGATGGAGACATGGCTTTTCTGCTTGATCTGTAAGTGAAAGGCTTCTGGCAAACGGAGCCCGACCAGGAAGGGGCAGCTCCACATCTGAGAGGAAAACACAGCTGTGTTGCCGTCATTCGGAGAAGGAGTGCAAGGAAGAAACAAGCAATCTGCTAAGATGGGAATGGTAATGGAGATATATTTTGAAACTGATGTAAATCCTGTTTGGTGACGTGCTGGTGAGTCACAGGGGTGGGTGGAAGTGATTTTGCATAATAACAGTATCAGCTGCTTTCTGCAACAGCAAACACAGGCTCTGTGCAGCAGCCAGTGAGTCATATGCTGTGTACCAACCTAAAAGGGGTAAAACCTCAAAATATTTACAGTTGCATTTCACATCTCAGTGCTAGAAGGCATTGGGAATGGGCACGGGTGGTGCACAGCTATTCTGGTTTCCCCTGGACTGATCATATCCAACCCAGAAGGCAAAACTTCGGAAGAATCTTAGGAAGATGCTGCCTAGGCTCCACAGTGTTCAGACAGAATAAAAGAGGATAGACATGAACAGGAGGACAGGATCTTTCAGAATTAGCTTTTATAAAGAATGAGGCTGATTCAGAATAATTGTACTGAGGTAAATTTTCAGTGGCACTTTCAAATAAGCTCAGCAGAAGCACTGGTGCTCAAAGGAAGACACATGCACAAAGGATCGTGCTGAAGCTTAGAAATATTCACAAGTACTTACTGAAGGGAGATGATTTTTTTTGGTCTTTTTTTTTGAATATTTTATTTTTTAGATGTCAAAATATGCTTTAAAATTCAGCATGATTGCTCTGAATTGGGCTCTTACACACTGATAAGACAAATGTAATTAAGTTCTGCTGGTTTCCCTGTCCTTTTTCCCATTCTCTTGGCACTGTAGGGAACAGAAAAAAAAGCCTAGGAAAAGAAGACAGCAAAATATTGTACTTGACAGGTTTATATTGACTGAGTAGACTGCGTTTATGTAGAACTAGAAATTCCTCAACTTACAGAGCTTTCCTAATACAGAACACAACTAATGGAGTGTCTGATTACTTCCTTTTTAATTGCATTTAGATTTTCCTGCACTGTTGCTTTAGATTTGTAGAGCATCTAGTCTATATCAAAACAAATGTATTACCTACAAACAATTAAAATATGACAGTACCTGCTTAATTTTGTAATATCCACAGAGAGAAGAATGCATCCAAAGGAAAAAGTCAAAGATATTTTAATTAAGACTTGGGTATTAGGGCCATAAAATTTCAGGCTTACTCTGCCAGGAACAACTGAAGTGATAAATGTTTACCCAGTATGATACTTAGTTACATAAAATACTGGTTTCATAACTAGGTTTTATGATTTACCTTCTTAATTAGGAACAAAGTGTAGTCTTGGAACAGAGTACAAGGTAAACAGATTTTATGTGGAGGAGCTCTGCAGAGACTTGTGTAAATGAGAATAAATCCATTACTGCTCTGTGCTACAGCTCTGTTTGCAGTCTGAGTTTTCCAGGACGTTACAGTTGGTGCCAATATCGGATTGCAGCAATGATTGATTTGTGCCCTTGTAGGGCCAAACTCAACAGCTCTTTCTGCTGGGGAGTGCACCCTGGTATTTTGAGCTTCTCTCTGCATTATTCTTTATTACTTACACTTATTGTCCTTGCTGGATATTACACTTGCTGTTCTTTATTTAGGTGCCTTAATCAATAGATATTTAAACACTCTCAAATGAGGCCTGGTGCACAGCTGACAATTTTTTCCCCCCAGAAATAATTTATTTCACTAGCTGCCTGTTTATTTGAACAATCCTGGGACACTCAAAGGAACTGGAGGAAGATCTTGTACCTTCTTTAAGGAAGAGCTCTCAGCTAGGCTGTCACAGCCTAGCAGTACTTCGTAGGATGTGTTTCCATGGGTGGTTGTTGCACCTTCCAAACAGTGGTGAAGGGAGTGGCTGTTTAGAACAACCAGCAGCTCTCACAAAGTGATACAGCCAAAGCTTCTTCATTGTGATCTTTTTCATACCTCCTTTTCTTCTGCCCCTTTTGAACCATTTGAACTCACAGGAAAGTAGGAGATATTTGCCATGAGGACAAATACACTTAGCCCATTAACAAGCATGTTATCCCCTGAGCATCCCACTTTCCTGAAAACCTGGGATCCACCATCACCCAGTCACTGCTTCTGTGCAGTGATAGCAATCTCCTTCCTATCCTTGATTGCAAATGGGTAACTGCATTTCAAGAGCAGCAAAGGGCTGCTCAATTCAAATCTGAAGAAAATATCCTCACGCAACTTTGGAATGTTTGAACTTCCAATGTGTCAGAAGTTAGATGGGACAAACATAAGGTTTTGTCTTTCCACATACAAATTTTGAAGATTTCTGTTCACAGAGCACAAGAAAAAGCACCATGCACACTGTACAAATATGCACATCTGCCCCAATTTTCAGTACCAGGTAAGGTACCAGTAAGATGCAGTGAGGACACTTTGATGCCTGCTGTGTATTGGTTTTTCACTACTTGCTGGGAAAGTGACTATGATTATACTGATCCTAAACTTCCCTCTTATGCAAAGCTTACAGTTTGTTCACTGGGAAACATTCACTATTCACAAGGGAAGGAGACTGGACCCTGACAAGTTCAGCTCAGCATTAAAGTCCAGCTGTGGTTCTGTTTTGCTTTGAAAAACAAAACCAGTGAGACACTCCAAGTCAGAAATACGATTTATTAGGAAAAGGGAAAATAAAAAGGAAACAAAATTCATGCAATAGGGAAAAAAAGAAAATCACTGACAGAGTCAGAATACCACTTGACACCCTGTGGGTCAGGGTGTTGGTGGCAATCTGATTAAATGGTGGCTGCAGTCCCTCTGGAGTGGCAGTTATGGCTCTGCTAAAGCAGTGATCCTGGAGAAAAGGTGCAGCCTCTGCTGAAGGTCCAGTGGTGATGGATGGGCCTGATCTTCCTCCGGGAGTCCAGTGGAAAAGGCTGACTTGGTGCTCCAAGTCTCAGGATTTTATCCAGGTAGAGGGGCTTGGCTCTTCTCTCTGGATGAATCCTTTCCCAATGGGATGATGGAAGTCTATCAGTGGACTCAATGGGCCATTAGCAGAAGACTGATCCCTGGAGGGAGGATGGGCCATGGAGGAGATAAAGAAACTGCTCTTGATGGTTTCTTATCAGCTGGCTTATCAACAGAAGATTACATCACTGCCCCCCAGCCAGTTCTAAGGGATGGTAATAGAATAAGACACCCATGATTATATTTTACTCTGCAACCCATGACAGGTTTAAAGGCTGAGAAAGCTGAAAAGAAATGACCACAAAATTTTCTTGATAGTACTCCATCACAGGAAACTTCTATGCTGCCAGGCTACATTCACAATTAGGAATCTAGTCAATTATTATTTTGAAACAAAATGGAAAGATTCAGATGAGGAAGCTCAAGGCCTTGCTCTCTGACTCTGTGAAATTGGAATTTGAGGTTCTGCTTCAGAGTAATTTTCAAACATGAAAAAGATGCAGTAGAAGAGTGAGTTAATTTACTTCTCTCTATTTATGAGCTGTCTGGAGACATCAAACCTTCACATGTAGCTAATATTGAACATCACCCACACATGTCCAGGAAGCTGTGAATACTAAACTGAAAACTTTCTTGGTTGAAATGGCCGTATCAGATAAATGAATGCTACTATTTCCTTGTTGAAAGAAATGCATAATTAATGCAGAGCGATGTGGAAATTGTATGGTATAAATTCAAGAACTTTCAAAGAGAGTTATTTGAGAAATCAAGGCAAGCAAATTATATTTTTCAAGTGTTCACAACAGTAAAGAGGAATGTTCAGTCATTTACTCATATAAACAGTGTGAAAGCTGCACAGGCAATCTTGCTTCCAGGCATATTGCAAGTTTGGTGTGATGATGTCAAATGGGTATAACACAGCTAAACAATTCTATTTCTCCTCACATACACAGAATACATTGCTAGAAAGAAAGGGTTGTAAATTCAAATTCTTCTCTCCCTTCTAATAGTGTCCTTGAACCACAGGGACAGTGAATAGGTCAGTAAACTGATCTGCTGTCCACTTTCTGGGGTGAAGAGAACAGGTTTGTGAGAAAAGCTGGGGCTTGAAACCAGATTTAACACCATCTAATAAAATGAGCAGAGAAGCTGCACAAAAAAATTAAGAAAGGCAGAACATCTAAACCTCCTATTGCTTTTTCTGCACCTAACACTGAAATGGTCATTGGGATACAAAAGAATTAATTGACTCAGTATCACCAAAGGGAAAATTAATAATAGGTCTTACAACAATTACGTATGGGTTTTATGGGAGTTTCTTTTCATTATTTTAAACCTATTTTACAGGTAAATGTAAATTCCCTGAGATCCCCTGCCCATCCTCTCCTTTTACTTCCTACTCCCATTATTTCAAGTATTTTGAAAGCAGCATACACAGAGAAGACATCACTGACAGCATGAGGAGGAAAAGCATCACTGCAGTGAGCACCAGGCAGCACAAAACCAGAGCAGACAAAATGTAGCCCAAGAACCACTAATAGGATCTGTGGGAGACCACCCTTTTTTAGCAATTAATGAAGAGAGGTCAGATTTTAATGCCTTAATCATCTCCCAGCGTGAGGGCAGCAGCATGACAAATTAAACTTGATCCAAAAAATTGCATTTTTAATCCCTCTCCTGCTGGGCTGCAACACCTCAGGTGTTGGAGGAAATGAAGAAAAACAAATTGTAAAGTTTTTCCCCTCAAGAGCTCTGCAGATTTTCATTCTTCACTTGCATTTGCCATCAACCTCTTCCTGCCCTGCATCAACTGCTCTGCACCCACCTTCACAGGCTGAGTGGTTCCCATCTGATTACACTGCTGGAAGAGATGGAGTCAGGCCAAGGACTCTTCTGATCTTGGGCAGTTTCTGTTTCTGAAGGCAGATTTCCTTTTGTGTCCATTTTCTTTCCCAATACGAGTCTCAGTGCAAAACCAGTATTATGGGATGCACACCCTGGAACTGTTGCTGTGTTAAAAATGCCATCACCTGTTTCATGGCAGCCAACACACACTTCCCTGCCACAGGCTGTGGTATTTCAGAGCTACAGCACACGCCCTCTACACAATGGCTCTGTGCCTCAGAGTTTGCTCTTTAGCTTGGAGGGAATCAGAATGGTGCAAATCCATCAACGTTGTGCCCTACACCCTTGGCAATGAGGAGTACTTTTCAATAATTCAAAATGAATTTTCATAAAAGGGTACCCACAATTGTATTTGGCTCTTTTAACAAAACAACATAAACCTCTTTTTTCCTTCTAGTCTCTTAAATTTATTTTAAATACACCAAAGAATAAATCTTCCTTTAGCTGTGGAAAAATATTTTCTGGTTTCAAAAAGCAGCTCTCAGCTCCGCTAGGAGCTGTTGAATCATTTACTTACTAGAGCTAACAAACATTTTATTTTAGTCATGCAAAAAATCTTATTTGAGAGTATGTTTTTAATTTCAATATCAAAATTACCCCAGAAGGTGAAATATGAAATCTATAATAATTACATTATTATTTTTCTTCAGTAATTTTCTCAATGTTCCACCAAAAGTGGAAATTTGAAAGGTGATGTGAAATACTAGTGCAAGGAAAATGAACATGGTTCAATATAATGCTTTAAGACCCCACTTCATATTTAAGGTCTAATTCCTCTCTAGTGGTGGTAGTAATAACAGGAGAGAAGGAGAAGCCTCTTGTTGCTCTCTTGCTGTTGCTTTTTAAAGGGTTTGAAAACTGTGCTAGGAAAAATAAATGGTGAAAGACAAAGTTCCTGCAAGTACAGCTAGAGCTGAAATCAAAGTGATGTGAAAGCACACATGCCAGCAGGCAGCAGCCTGCCAGAGCCCCTTAAACTTTTAAGTTAAAATGAAACAAAATACAAAGGCTCCCCCAAGGCTCTGCTCCAGCCGTTCTTCATTCAGAGCTCTGGGTCTAGGAAGTTTTGCACTGCAAAATTACACCGTGAGGCATTATATATGGTTCATGTTTTCATTTGAAGACTCAAGGATGTCTGGCAGTTTTTCCTGGGCTGTGCCCTATTCCCACCTGTGGCACACACAGCTCCTGGGAAGGGGGATGTGTTTTAGGTTTCTTTATGGGCTTCAGACACCATTATACCCCATTGTCCTGGGAACTGTTTGCTGGGGAGTAAACTTGATTGAAATATAACCTCTTTTGAAGCTCTCTTTTTATAAAAGTAAAGTATTTAAAATCTACTAAAATATTATCATAGTGGTGAAAAAGTAGCTTAGATCACTGCCCTACTCACCCTCAGACCTTGGTAGCAGAAGTACAGGGACAGGAGCTGTGGGCAGGACCCACATGGGTAAGGGATCTCAGCAGGTCTCAGTCAGAAAGTAAGATTGCTGTGAGTCAGTATTTGCCTGGGAAGCTGCTTAGAAACACCTCAGTGGTCACCTGTTTTGGGAAGCACCATGGGGAATTTGGCAGCTTGGAGAACAGTCTCTGATGTGAATCCCTTCAGAACAAGAGCACAGGACCAACATCTGGGGTGCAAAGCTAGAGCCTCTGGGATCCTCCTAAAGATCTTGAGCCAGCCTTAGGGACAAGAGCTTTTACTCCAGAGACTTGGTGCTCCTACTTGCAGCTCCCATAAGACTGGACAGCTTGATTTTGGGTTTCAATGGATGAATCCTTTTTAGTCAACAACCATACTGTGTAATGGCATGAAGTGCTGAACAGGACTTCTGTGTTGCTTTGTGAGTTAGGGGAAAGTCATTCCTGCTGCTCTACTGTAAAATTATTCCAGGAGAGAGACATCTAACTGGGATAAAGCCTGCCCCTCAGGATAGGATCCCACAGTGCCAAGTGTTCATGGGGCTGGTTCCAACCCGGCAGGGACTTTGTGAAGCAGCTCTTGCAATACAGACTGCAACCACCATCAATACGACTCAGTGCAGAATCTCTATCTGACTCTTAGATCACACAAGCGTAAGCTTAAATTATAATTTGTTTTGCAGGAGTCTCATCTTCTTGGTTGTTTCCCAAAGTGAATATTCAAGAGGAAAGACTGGAAGTATCTTTGGAGTTGAGCACTCAGGATTGCACCTTCAGTTGCCAGTTATACAGCAGCAAACTGCAACGCCAAAGCGGGAGCAAGGCTGTCCCGGCCAAAACAGGGAAGGGACAGATGGCTCAGTGAAACAGGGCCCAAGACCCAGGGCACACGAGGTGGGTTCCAGGCCGGGGGCTGCTGTGCGGCGCTAGCAGTGGCACGCTGGCATGTCGGTGTCAATCCCGGGTCCCAGCCCCGGGAGGAGGGAGCTGCTGCCCGCCCGCGGCTTGTCTGCCCCCGGCCCGGGCAGCCGGAGCGGCTCGGCAGGGCAGAGCCAGCCCCGCTTCTGAGAGACACCCGCGGGGGGGGAAAGATCGGGGACGAGCCGGGAGGCGGTGGGATGGGAGAGCGGAGAGGAGAGGGAGGGGAGGGGAGGGAAGAGGGCTGCNNNGGCTGCGGCTGTGAGCGGAGCATCGCCATGGGCTGCGGCGGCAGCCGGGCCGACGCTATCGAGCCCCGCTACTACGAGAGCTGGACGCGGGAGACCGAGTCCACCTGGCTGACCAACACGGACTCCGAGAGCCCGCCGCAGGAGGGCGGCAGCGCCGAGGGCCCCGGCCGGGAGCAGAGCGGCCCGCGCCCCGGTGAGTGCGGGAGATGCCAGCGGGCACCGCGGGGAGGGGGACGGCTGCGACACACACTGTGTGTGCACCTACACACGGTATGTGTGCACCTATACACACTGTGTGTGCACCTACACACACTGTGTGTGCACCTACACACGGTATGTGTGCACCTACAGACGGTATGTGTGCACCTATACACACTGTGTGTGCACCTACACACGGTATGTGTGCACCTACAGACGGTATGTGTGCACCTATACACACTGTGTGTGCACCTACACACGGTATGTGTGCACCTACAGACGGTATGTGTGCACCTATACACACTGTGTGTGCACCTACACACGGTATGTGTGCACCTACAGACGGTATGTGTGCACCTATACACACTGTGTGTGCACCTACACACGGTATGTGTGCACCTACAGACGGTATGTGTGCACCTATACACACTGTGTGTGCACCTACACACGGTATGTGTGCACCTACAGACGGTATGTGTGCACCTATACACACTGTGTGTGCACCTACACACGGTATGTGTGCACCTACAGACGGTATGTGTGCACCTATACACACTGTGTGTGCACCTACACACGGTATGTGTGCACCTACAGACGGTATGTGTGCACCTATACACACTGTGTGTGCACCTACACACGGTATGTGTGCACCTACAGACGGTATGTGTGCACCTATACACACTGTGTGTGCACCTACACACGGTATGTGTGCACCTACAGACGGTATGTGTGCACCTATACACACTGTGTGTGCACCTACACACGGTATGTGTGCACCTACACACGGTATGTGTGCACCTATACACACTGTGTGTGCACCTACACATGGTATGTGTGCACCGACACACACTGTGTGTGCACCTACACACGGTATGTGTGCACCTACACACACTGTGTGTGCATCTACACACGGTATGTGTGCACCTACACATACTGTGTGTGTACCTATATACACTGTATATGCACCTACACACGCTGTGTACGCACCTACACACGCTGTGTACACACCTACACACGCTGTATGTGCACCTACACAGGCTGTACACGCACTTACACACGCTGTGTACACACCTACGCACGGTGTATGTGCACCAACACACGGAGTGTGTGCACACGGGGGATGTGCCGATCCACCCTTGTCCCGGCTGTGTGGAGCTCGTACCCCGCCACTCCGGCCCCCCTAAGGAATGGCGGCCCCCCCAGTGTGCGCTGGAGCCGCTCGGAGCTCTCGGAGCGTCTGCCCTGCCCGGCCAGCCCGGCCGGGAGCGGCCCCGGGCAGGGCAGAGACGAGAGCGGCCCCGCCGCGCTCCCGGCTCCGTCTGGGCTGCCAGAGCTGGTTCGGGCTCTAGAGATCGCTCACGGCTACGAGCGACACCATGTAGACGCCACCAGCTGTGGAACGATGTTATCAGAAGGGAAGAGAACTCGGTCTTTGAGGCTCTTGCTGTGGAATACGTGACTTTTTCTTTTGGTAGAGAAGTAATTTAGGAACTAAATTGAAATTAGGGAAGAGGCAGCTTTCTTCGACACTATTGATGTACAGAAAGTTGACCAGAGGGTGGGCTGCACAAGAGCAGACCTGCAAGTTTGAATTTCCCAGTTCTTGTCGGTATGCTACATCCTTGGTTGTTTACCTGAGGTGTTACAGAAGCAACAGAGATGGGAAAGGGATTGAGGAGCTCTGATCTGATGTGCAGTTTAAAATGTTTTAAGAATTATTGTTTATTGCCACAGTATCTAGAAATCTCTGCCTAAGTCCAGAAATTCATTGCGCTAGATATTGTACAAATGGTTACTGCCCAGAATAGATTATAATTTCCATATAAAGCAGTAAGTACCCATAGGCATGTTCAGATGGAAAGAACGAGCTTTACAGACTTTTGTAGAAAGCAACAAAGGACCAGGAAGAAATTATGGAAGTGCAGGAGTGAAAATTCACAAAGGTGGGCATCACAGGCCAGCTGGAATAGGGAGACCACAACTCTTTGCTGACCAAAATATGATAGGGAGGGAGAAATGCCAAAGGGTCTATGTTGTACTCCCAAAGGCTAAAGAAAGACTCTGTAGTAGTCACACGGGAAATTATGAGAATTTGAAGGTGGATGGGTCTATGAAATATCATATTAAAGAAGATTAGACAAGGACGTTAAGGATCTTCAAGACGATGCTGACCAGTAAGTTCAAATGCCAGGTAACAGGGATGTCTCCAGCAGTAAAACTAAACAGAGCATTACTTTTTACACACACTTAGCATTATCTTAGCCATGTTTACTTTAAGTTGATGCCTAAACATCATAAACAGAAGCTAGACAGTCCAAGATCTGACTGAATATGAGATAACAAAGTAATAAAGATAATAAAGAGGTAGATCAGTTAAGTGTTCTTCCTAGAAAGGTGTGATAATTGATTTTGTGTTTAAAGATGAGAATACCTGAGAAAATTATGGGGAAGAGAGCAACACTCGAGACCAACAGAAACTGATGAGGGCATGAAAAGCTTTGCAAGAAAACCTTGCAAAAGAAACTGGAAGGAAAGTGATGAGGAAAGGATGGAGTAGGAGCAAAAACAATGAGTAGGACTTCAGCTAGGGCAAGATTTGCTCTTCAACAGTTGTGGTGGCAGCAGTTTGAGGACCCTGAGGAATGCACACTGCTCCCAATTAGTGCCTCAAAACATAAAATACTTCATGGAGAGCTGTTGTAGGGTAAGGTTTGAGGCAGGGAAGGAATAGGGATAAGGAGAGGTACTCCAGAAACAGCACTTTAAGTGAATCTACAGATGAAAGGAAGAGGAAGGAACAACTGGAGGGGCAAATGAGGTCAAGCACGTATTTAAGACATGAAGAGGAAAACATGCCTTTATTGTGAGAGCTGAAAACTACCTAAGAGTGAGAGACAAAAAGGAAGAGTAAGGGAGGGGACAAGAGCAGGATGGGAGAGATGGGGAAATGGGAGGAGACACTGGTGCAAGTCAAGGCAGGAAGGTGCTGTAACTGGGACGTGGAAAGGGAGGAGGCAGCCAGGGAAAGGGGCAGCAGCCAAACGAGGATGGGGAAAGAGGATGAAGTTCTTCTTTGTAATTTTTCATTTGGAATAAATTGGTGAAATTCTGTGAAAAGAAAGATATAGAGATAGGGTGAAAGAAATATTTTGGGAAAAGACAAAAGCAGTAAGAGGTGGTTGTGATTGTCAACATGTCTCATTTGTAGAAAAAAACAACAGAACTGGACATCAAAATGTGAAGAAAAGTAAATCACTCAGGGATGAAAGAATGTCGTGTATACAGAATCAGAGAGTGTATCAATGAGGAAAGGGTTAGTAACTACCGTATATTAATCTTAGTAACTTCATACCACCACAAATGTCATCACATGCTTATCTTCTTTTAGCCAGTACATTTCTGTGCCTGCTCTCATTGGAACTATATGTATTTTTGTAGCCAAATATTTGTATCTTTACAAATATTTTACATTTACACAGCATTTTGAAAGCTTAAGTGTTATTAAATTAAAAGGGAAGTATTGAGATTTTTTTAGTTTTTTCATTTTCTTTTCCATTTTTTCAATTTCCAGTGATCCCTTCTTAGACTGTTTGTTAATTTCCTTACTTGATTTTTTACATCCCTTTTTATAAAATGTACTATAATCTCCCTATTTTTTTACAGGAAGACATATGGGACAGTATTAGTTGCTATAACATATAAGAGAGATGGTCTAAGGTTAATGAGAAGTGACTTAGGTCATGAGAAGTCACCAACAGGCACAAATGCAGGAGGCTGTAACTTGATGCAGTACACTGCTGAGGTTTTGGCAATGAGGAACAGGGCAACCAGATATGGATGAAGAGGGATAGAAAAGTAATAAACTTCATGAAGCACTGCAGCTGCTGGAATTGAAAGACATTTTTTGGAAGATAAGTGTACGTACTGTTCATACGGTGAGTGACTTCTGTGAGGGAGAAAAAAGGGAAAGAATCACAGTGAGCCCTTAAAATAAAGTAATTTCTTGGAAGAACATCCATTGCTATGTGAGCAAAGAATTTTTCACAGGACTGAGCTACTGCGTAGGCTATAGCTGGGGAAATAATAGACTACATTTCTCCTTAGTAACCATTCCTTGATTCTTGCAACCCTTGGCACAAATTGCTTTCTCTTTGGAGGGTCTGATTCAGCTAAGTGGAAGTGTTAGCAAAGTAATAACTTTCAGAGGAGGTAATAATGATGAGTCCCCAGAGCAGTCACCATTGGTTACATGCAAACCCTGGGGAAAAGGTTGAATTCACAAAAAGCACACAAAAATTGTCAAGTATTTTGGAACATGTTTGCACAACCTGTTATATTAGATTGAGATAACTTTCTGAAATGTATGTATACATCCTAAAAATATAAGATGTCCAATTTACTACCAGAAACCAGGACTGTCAAAGTACTCTATAAACACATTCCATATCAACTCTGACAAAAAATATTTTTTTTTGTTTTAGAGTAGGTTTAAAGCCATCTTATTTCTACTTCTTTCTATTATCACTGACTAGGTTAGCTGGTATTCAATTTTCTTTTCTTTATTATACCTCAAAGTGCCTCAGAGTGGATATGGCACATTGTCTTGTTGTCAGAGAGACGTTAAATCAATTTACCTCTTGGGCTGCAAGTGCCTTAGGACAGGATATCTCAGTGTTTTCCCACAACAACAAGAGCAGTAAGACCCCAGTCTTTAATAGGGGTTGTTAGTGAAATGCAAGTAAAAGTAATAAATTTTTAAATTATGTAGAAACCAAGTAAAAAAAAATTCTCTTTTATCAGAATGGAAAAGTTGAATACTGGTTGACTCAGGACTGACTTGCTCAGTTACTCAACTAATCAAATATTTGCTGATTTTTTATCATTATGTGACCCACAATATCAGCTAAAAGAAATGGCTTTTTTTTCTTTGAACTTTACACTTTTTCCTTAGTGAAGTCATTTTTTTTTTCCTGAAGCCTATTAAAGAAAACATTATCCTTATTTCACATAGACTCACCCGATGTACTCTGAAGGAAAACCTGCTCATGGCATCAGCAAACATAACTGCAGTAAGTGGTCTGCCAGGAATGAAACCTGCAATTTAGGATCAGTGAAGACGTTTGCAAAATAGCTACAAAATGGGAGGGCAGTTGAGTCCTTTGGAAGAGAAATAGAGAAAATCAGAGGAATATAGGAGAAATTTTATCACGGTCTAGCAATGTGGCTGGCTAACAGTTAATCTCGCATAATTGCCGTGAAATGCTTGTGTGTTTCTGAATGATTCTCGCCCTGCTCTCTGGGGTTAAACGCCTGGCTCACGCTGCTGCTCCGCTGTTTTCTGGCCGCTCACAGCTCCGGGGCGTTTCACGGACCAGGCTGGGAATTTGCAGCTGGGCTTTGGTCAAGCCTCAGCGCTCAGAACGCGGGGATTCAGCTTTGGCAGGGAAGTTTTGGGGGCCGGTTTGGCACGGTGTGCGGCGGAGGCCCGGGAGCAGCCGCAGCCGGGGCCGGGCCGAGCGATGCCGGTCGCCGTGACAACGGGGATGCAGCGGGCTCGGACCGCGCCGCCGCCGCTCCCGCCTTCACCGGCGGAACGGAGCTCAGAGCCTGGCGGAAATCAAGGAGCGAGCATCAGGCTGCAAATTAAGAACCCGGTGCAGCAGAGTGTTTTTCGTGGATTGCAGGAAAATATTTAATAAACCATCTGTTTTGGGTCAAGAGGTAAAGAGAGATCCCATTATGTGGGTATAGCAGGATCTCTTTGTGCTCTTATGCCCTTATGTTCTTTTATTAATGGGTTGTTTCAAAATCTAGCATGTTTAGTAAACAACTCTAGCAGCGATTCTGATGTGATATTTTCAGGAGATAGCCTTATTACGGTTCAGAATTACAGTAAAAGTGAATAAATGCAGCTCTTCCTGGACTGTAGACATATTGCAGAAATTCCCTTTCCAGGTTAGTCCAGACCCCAGGTATAATAATGCATTGTGTTTGCATGGCAAAGCTGTGTGGCAGGGAGCAGTGTACAGGGCTGGTTTCTGTGAGAAGCTGCTAGAAGCTTTTCCTGTGGAGGCAGCTCCAACATGGACCCACCACTGGCCAAGGCTTAGCTCATCAGCAATAGTGGTGACACCTTTGGGATAATACATTTAAGAAGCGCAGGGGGGGAGAACCTGCAGAAAAGCAGCTGAGGAGAGGAGTAAGAATGTATGAGAGCAGTACCTTTGCCATTTCCCATTCAGCACGTTGTTATGGGTTGGCCTGGGGCAGATGCCAGGCACCTACCAAAGCATTCACTCACCTCCACAGCTGGACAGTGGAGAGAAAATTTAGTGAGGGGTTCATGGGTTGAGGTAAGGACTGGGAGAGAGATCATTCGTTAAATACTGTCACTGGCAAAATAGTCTCAACTCAGTGATACGAAGAGAATTTACTACACTAACAAAATCAGAGCAGGATAACGAGAAGTAAAATAAGCCCTTAAAAACACCTTTTCCCCACTCCTCCTTCCTTCCTAGCTCTACCTCCTCCCCAAGGAGACAAGGAATGGGTCAGTTCATCATCTGAGGCTTCTCCTGCTGCTGAGGGAGAGGAGGGGGGACCCTCTCACAAGAGACAGCTCTCCATGAACTTCTCCAATGTGAGTCCCTCTCATGAGCAACAGCTCTCTGTGAACTGCTGCAACATGAATCCATCCCATGGGCAACAGTCCTCCCAAAACTCCTACAATGTGGGCCACTCTTCTACTCTTCCTGCAGCCTGGGAGCAGGGGGACCCTCTCTCCACTGACTCTTCCATAGGGTCACAGCCTCCTCCAGGCATCCACAGCTCCACTGTGGGTCTAATCCACAGCTGCAGGTGGATTTCTGCATCCCTGTGGTCCTCCATGGGCTGCAGGGGTGCAGCTGCTTCACCATGGGCTACACCAAGGGCTGCAGGGGAATCTTAGCTTCAGGGTCTGGAGTAGCTCCTGTCCCTCTTTCTCCACTGACCTTGGTCTGCAGAGTTGTTCCTCACATATTCTCTCTCAGCTCTTCTCTGGCATGAATATTACCACCATGGTACAACCTTTGTTTAGATTTTCTTCTTAAATCTGTTACCACAGATGTGCCCGGCCTTGAACAGTGCCACATCCATCTTCACAGCCATCAGGGATTGGCTCTGCTGGACATGATGGAAGCTTCCAGCACTTCTCACAGAAGCCACCTCTGTGGCCCCCTATTACCAAAAACCAGGCTATGCAAATCCAATACATCATATGTTAGGGGTATGCTCAGCATAGAAGCTGATCAAGGATTACAGTATTGGCCTAAAGCAGTATTTATTGTGCCATGAGAGAGCAGTGAAATTACTGGAAATAATTGGACTCAGACAATAAACACAACTTTTTGTAATGACCATATTTTTCAGCCCAATCCTAGCTGTTCATTCCTCCATTCCATATATTTTCACCTTTGCTTTCATTTGATAGTGCAATATTGGATTAATTTCACATTTCAGCTAAAAAATGGCACTGATATTTATTTGACCCGTCAGATCATACTAAGCAATCTACCCCATCACCTCTGAAAGTATTTTTAAATGAATTAGTTTTTGGTAAATATCCATTGCTATAAAAAATGATCCATCCATAGATAGCAGAACTTAAGTAAAAGTGTCAAAGATAATTGAGAAATGAGAAATTCTCTTCCATTATGACCCTTCAGCTTGCTACTCTGTGAGATGTGTCAGACTCAATTGCTGGAAAAACTTCAGTCTTGTTTGAGAGGACCTGGTTCAAACACCACACGAAGCCCCCTGACCTGTCCTTGTGTCTCAGGTGGGAGCAGCCACCTCTCCCTCCTGTGACAGGAAGGGAGGGCAGGGGCTGGACAAAGTTCTCCAGATGCTTCCTCCTTCCCCAGCAGCCTCTTCATTGTACTATCTGCCTCTGGGATTGTCTCAAAACACTGTGAAAGTAACACCAGCCAACCCAAACTGTGCTAATCTCTCCACAAAGCCTCTCATGCTTTGATTAGTGTCCATTTAGTTAGTGACCAACAGTTTTGATAAACCCTTCCTACAGTCTAGAGCAGACCTGCTAGAACTGATCACCCACAGTTCACCCCAGTGTAATAATTTACCAACTGATAAAGTAAATTTGCTAAAAATGTCACGTAAGCAACACCTGAATTACAGGGAAGGCTTTCCCAGTTGTCACAGTACCAGAAAGCAGAAAGGCTGTTCAGCATCAATAGAAATGATTTGCAGGGAAGATTAATTGGAACCATCTCTCCAAATGATTTCCCTGTGGAACAAACCTCTTTTCCTGCAGCATTGAAATCTTCTAAGGTAAAAATATTATTAGTTAATGAGAGTCAAAGGTCTGTCATTAACTAAAGAGGTTTTACATTGTCTCTGCAGCAGGTGGTGAGCACAGGGGATGGTGAGAGAGGGAGGGTGCCTGAACAGCTTTGAGCAGGAAACCTGAGTGGTGGTTTTGTCAATGGCAGATCCTGCCTGCAAGATGCTGAGAAGGAAATTGCTCTGCAAAATTACTCTTCTTGTGAAAATAGCACTCTTTCCCCCATCCCAGCCTTTATATCCTCATTCAGGACATTTATACATTGTTTATTATTTTCTTTGGGAATATATTTACGGTTTCCAGACAGTTCTAATTCTGCCCTTTCCAGTTTAGGAATGTAGAAGTCACAGCAAACAGTTAAAAATTAAATTAGTTTTAAGTGAAAATTCCTGCCAATCTCAAAGCAGAAGTGCAATGTGTTGCACAGAGGAAATGCAGTTCAGAGTGCAGTTTATCTTGTTGTTCATTGATTAAAATTTCCAAAATTTCCACATTAAGCACATATTACAGTAATTCATGATTGAAGTGACCAAAATCTCTCTTTACTTTAACTGTAATCAATTCTAGAAATATATCTCTTCATAGAAATAGAAATGATATTGTTAGTTCCAACTTTGTTTCCCTCATATGTTCCTGCAGTTTAAAACAGATTGCAGTTAAAAGAAATCTGGGGTTGAAAGTTTGGCTTTATCTTAAATCAAATCTGTAATATTTAAGATCCAGAAACAGAATGACCAAAGCCAGCAGTTTATTATAATTTCTCTTTGACCTGCACCAAGCAGCTCTCATTTCTGGAGTATCAGACCAGATCTCTCTGGCTGTGTGGTGAATCCATACATTTTTCAACAATTTTCTCACATGAAACAAGTGCCTTGGTCCTTTGCAGTGCTCAAAGAAATAATGCAATAAGGTAATTTTTTATTCTGATGAATACATTAGAAAATAAAATACCAGTCTGTTTCCCTAGATGGTCACAAAGTCTTTTCTGTTCTGTTTAGGAAAAATACAGGTTTAAAGTAAGTCAAAGAGGGAGATGAAGGAGTGTTTTTTCACCAATTAACATGGGCAGCTGGAGGCTGTGAGGCAGGACTTAACATTTTAAATTTTTCCTGAGTTCACTGAGCCCCTCTGCACTGCTGTTTGCTTAACTGAGCCTAACATTTTAAGCAGCAGATTAAAATGAAGCAATGTTAAGCCTCATTCCTCCTGAGAGATAACAGACTTAGGCTAGCTGGTTCAGATGCTTGCTAGCTACTGAAGAGAAAAATTACCAGCCCATTCTTTATTGGCTGACTGAAATATTTTGATTGCAGGTTTTTCTACCGGTTTCCCAACAGTGTATATAGTTGTGTTTCTGTCTCTGTACATTTTGTCTGGATATTGTCCTCATGTTGCAATTTTCATTTTTTGTAAACTGCTAGCATTTCCCAAGTGGGCCATCAGAATTGTTTCAAGCACTTGCAGTACTAAAAGCATGAATATCTGACATTTGCACAATGCTGATGCCTGAGTGCTTTCTGGGTGTTTACACTGTGTGTGGAAAAGATGGAAAAAAAGCAGTAGATTTAGCTAGAAGATAGCTGATGGATGATGGCAAGATATTTTAATGTAGTTACTGCCTTCATTTTAGGGTGAACACTAAAGGTGAGTGATGACTTTTCCACATGCAAACACACACCTTAAAGCCAAAGCACTTCAAGATCACAGCCACACCATGAACCAGTTAAGTCAGCAGCTTCTGTATATTCATGGACTGTAAGGCTGGGAATGCCACCTGGCCATAGAGCACACTGGACTTTCCTGAATTAATTCCCACAGGGAGAACAACTTTGGGACATTGAAACTGAATTTACAGCTTTCCAGTGGCTGACATTTTGCCTAAGCCTTTGTAAATTTTCCCAATAATCAGTCACTATTTTAAAAAATAAATGTGCCGTGTACTACTTGGACATCCAGCTACTTGGCTCATCAACCACTGCTTGGTTCTTCCAACTGTTGAACCTTGGTAAGCAAAACTGAAGAGTCATTTCAGCTCATGTTTCATGTGCCTTTAAATGTTTTTCATGAAGATTCATATTTAGTCCGCCTAAATATTTTGCTGCTCCTCAGAGTGATTAATTAAAATGATGCATTTTGCTCATCTTAAAATTCCATGTGTGATTAGCTAGATAATAAGAATTGGAGCAATGCTTTCCATGTCTGTGTTGAAAATGAGTCTAGATCATGATGAGAGGTGTTTTCTTAGCACATGCTAAAGGAGAGGGAAGGCCCAGGTAAAGGAGAGGGAAGGAGCTGTGAACAACCCCAGCTGCAAGGCACTGGCCAGAACAGGGTGGGTGCCTTTGTGGGACGGGTGACAGCAAGAGGGCCAGCAGCCTCCTGCTTGTCTTCCATCTCACACAGAGCTCTCCTGAAAGGAGAACATCTTTCTTGGCTTTTTAAGGATGGGTTTAGACAGGAACTGAGCCCAAAGTCATCCCTTTTGAAAAATAGGCTTGTTTGCTATAATTTGGACCCATGATATAAGGTATTGTGCACGGAGGGTTTAATTTTTAACACGTATTTTTCATGGGCTTTACTGAAATATAGCCAGTATATTTGCATGTGGAAAAGCAAACACTCCCATTCTCTATGCTTCTAAAAACCAGTACTATGAAAAGCACTTCAGAGCTTTGCTAATTGTGTGTTAGTTTTTCAGTGTGGAGGAAGGAGTGATCTGTTTCTGGCACATCATGTGGCACTGGTTAGCTGCTTAATCCATTCTGTGCCATTATTTTCCCAGGCAAAAGATGTACTCATCTGTCAAGGTCTTCCAAAATGTTGCTGATGCTTATTCCAAAATATAGTGAAAATTTGGTTCTTCTGTCTTGCTCCAGTTACCAAAATTTGTACCTTCATGCAATAAACTCTGTTGTCCTTCTGACATTAAGTCCTTGACTAGCACCATGATTACAATTCTGCCAAGTTTACCTTTTGTATCTTTCCTTGATGGTCAGGACAATTCCCTTTAATTCCTCTTGTGGAGTCTATTTGCCATGTAGAACCCTTTGTCTGGAGCTTTGAAATGATCACACATTTGTTAAAAATTGCTGCAGCACACTTCTCCTATTCAAAATAAATATAAATTTTATATTCACCTGTATTTCACAGATATGGTTGCAGCACTGTTAAATTTGTTTACGAGGTAGTTATACTGTGATTCTCTATCACAGTTTGAAGTTGAAATATACCAATATACAAAGATTTAGCATCTGCAGGTACTTGTGAAGTTAGGTCATGCAGGTGACAGGAAGGTTTGCAGCTTGAGAGTTTGTTTGTTCTTTAGGATGATCTCACTTCAAATAAGCATGCTCCTGTAAGTGTGGAGAAGGGCACAGAGCTCCTGGCTGCCTCCCCACACCCGCAGTGTGCCTGGGCATGGCTCAGCCCTGCCTGCCTGGGGACAGCTTTGGAGACACCTCCAAACTGTGTGGAAAGTGCCAATGTGTTTGCTGTATTTTACTTTGCAGTCTAAAATTCATATCACATAGGAGTTCAGAGAAATCATTCTGGATTCTCTCGATGTCTGGGAAGCAAATTTATTGCATTATTGTATTTACTGATACTAGACATTGTTTCTGACAATACTTTCCTGCTGCTGCACTGTAAATCTGGATCCCTCATCCTAGCTCACCAACCCACACTCTGCTATGCCTGAAAGTTCCTAAATTGTTTCTTATTAGGTAAAAAAGCTATTGCATATTTCCTGAGCATCTGGTCTCATCCCTGAGGCTACAGCTTTGGAGGAAATTACTTAAACCTGACTTTTGTCACAGCCTCCACTCTATTTTTTATTGGATCCTTGCTATGTCTTATTTTTGCAGCAGAAGTGTGCATCAGCCATCAGGCCTGCAGATGAGTGTCTTTCCCAGAAATATATAGTTTCAAATCAGGAAAACAGGTAGAGAAAACAGATGTTTCAGTGCTTTCTGTACTTATTATCACTCTGTAGCATTAAATGCAAGAAACTCTCTGATGATTACAAACACATATTTCCTCTGGAAGCACCTGTGTGTGGTGGTAACACTTTTCATTTGTCTTCACTGTGAGCTTTCTCAGAGCCCATCTTTACAGTGCAGCATCTTTTTAGGCAGGCAGTTTCTAAACCAACATCTTATGCATTATGCATGAGATAATAGTCATGATAAATAAAAAAGGGTGTTACTGAACTAGAAAATTGAACCCTACTGGTTTGTTCATAGTCAGTTCCAAAGGTATAAATTTAGCTGATCAAAAGCTAACTGCTTTAAAGGAATGTATGCTGGTTATTCCACGACAGAGCACGTGAAGCACAGGGTCTTGTGGGTACTGGCTCAGATCTAGAGCCTACTTGGGTCAGAATTCATGTCCTGTTTTGGTCACTCCCTGTTGCTTTAAAATGAAGTGGGAGAGTACTGTGGCAAACACACGTGGAATGATTTTCTCCACAAATGTTGATTCTTTTGGCTAGGATTAACTTTGTCTCCTTACTACGAGGCTTCATACCCTGCCCAAACTTCTTGACAGCATTAGCTACTGCAGCATTGCTGATTTTCTGAGTCACAGAAATTTTCAGGTCATCTTGAACCTTACTAAGATTTACTCTTTTGATGAAGTCTGTGCAAGAGATCCAGGCAGATCTACCTATGTGTTATTTGTGGTTTGAGGAGTTTTCTGTGGTCCTGATATTTATGGGGTACAAAATTGTCCCCCCTAGATCTCTTTTCTGTTTCTCTGTGCCAGATGTCAATCCCTGACACTACTTTCCTTTTTAGACCAGTTTTATTTTCACAAACTGAATAAATCTGGTTATTTTCCCCCTTTTCACATCATCTTTATACAAAGGTGATACAAAAATCTTCATACAAAAATCTGGTTAGAAAGCATTGAGAGTAAAAATTTCTACTCCTCTTTATGAGATACTGTCATTAAGAATAATTTGAATTCTTAGGTGTAACCAGGCTGTATGAAGGACTAGAGCAGCATGTATGCAATGTTTATCCTTGGTTTTGTTATCACCAGTGTTGTCATTATAAAAAAAGAAACCAGAAAAAATAAGAAATACAGATCTAATGTCCTAAATTTTCATTTAGTATTTTACATTTTCACTGACTTCTCTGTGATGAACATGCTATTTACTAAAAAGATTCTTTTCAAAGCTTTCCTAGACAGCTCTCTCCTCATGTAAGAGGGGGAGGTTTAGAGCTATATGATTTTAGCATTTTGAATAGACATAAGCCTGCAAGTTTGTGAACAATTTTTCAGACTGCCATTTTAAATCTCTATCTCCTAAATTACAAAATTGGGATGATACTGTCTGACAATTTATGAAGACTCATTCAACATTTAAAAATTGTCATGCTTGTTTTGTTTTATTGAAGAGCACGTCAACCTAAGCTGCTTTCAGCTGTTTTTTCTGATTCCTGTGCTACCTCTCAGGTTGTGCCAGTCTGACTGCTTGCGTCATTGGAGGAAGAATAAAGTCTAGGATTGATTTCAGTTCAAATTAGCCCTTTTTTCCCCTGATGCTGCTGAAAAAAAAGAATTTGTCAAACTCCAGCCTAAAGGATTTCTATTGGCCTGGTAAGAAAGGCAAGACAGCGTGCCTGTGCAGTCCAGCAAGTGAGAGGAAGGTGGTGGCAAACATTGCCATGGGAGGACAAGTTCTTTTAGCACTTTATGCTTGAATTTGTGAGCAATGGGGCTGCTGCAGGAGTGTTGGGAGAGAACACGTGAGTGTTTCTCACAAATAAACCTGGTTACATGCAGTGGAATACCTGCCCCTTGTCACCCATTCCTCCCCACAGAGGGAGCAGCCTGGCAGTGCCCCACACCCAGGCCAGCCTTTCCTGAGGGAAAGTTCACCGTCACATTTGTGGGCATTTAATAATTACCCAAAAACCCAGGCTTTGGGAATGGAGCCATGAGAATGTTGTAGCCTTGTGAGTTCATTTGAAAGTAAAATATGTGTATTTGACAGAGCATTGAGATGGGATTTGCTGTTTCCCAGGCCTAAAGAGGCCCACAGACTTTTGGCAGGGGTGCCATGAAAGAGAAGATGAGAATGAAAACAACATTACTGGACCCGTTCATTTAAATGTCTACAGTGATTTAACAGTACTGATGTAAACTGAAGCTCTACCATGAAAGACTAAGGAGATTATTTACCAAACCCCTGCTGTGAGGATGGCATAAATATCTCAACAGTTTGCTTGTTTTAAACCACACGGAGGCAAGACCCTCAGTATTGCCACCCTGCTGGCTTGTAAATTCCAGATAGTGCATAAGAGACTTAACTCTTCATTTTTGTGTACTGTGGCAAATCCCAAATAGCAATGCAAAAATATTTACTATTTTAAAAGCAATCATGTTTAACATAATTTCTGTTTTGCAATCATCATTTTGTGTTATGTATCTAGTCAACAAAATAGGTGTTGTTTTATGGATTGCCAACAAATCTCATACTCTTTACACCACTGATTATGTATTCTCACTGTAATTTCTTCTCGGCGTTCATACATAAAGAGCAAGTCACTGAAGGCAAACTGTTGCCCACTGTCTAAATCATCTATTTGCTAAAGAAAATGAATTATCAAATAATTTCTTAACTTCATAACCACAAATATAGTACAAGATAAAATAAAAAATCTTTTTGGCTATTATTGATAACCACTAGGTCATCCATATAAAAATACAGTAGTGATAGTGGAAGGCTCAAATACTGATACCTGGTTTATATTTGACAAGTATTGTAAAAAGTCACACCCCTGCAGTGCAGCATGCAGCAAGTGTGCTCAGGCTGCAAACTAACAGAGACAAAAATGAACCAGCTATACCATTTTCAGAATGGAGATTTTTCCATCAGCCTCTGGAAACGGATTCACGTAAGAAAAATCTTTCCATGCAAGACTAAAAGATGCAACACAATCTGATAAATGAACAATTGTACTTAATAAGAAAATGGCTTTTTAGCTGACAGCTGTTTCACCAGACAATTTAGTCAGAGGCCAGATGGCCAAAGAGACACATGGTGGAAAATAATTTCATGGGATGACTCCACAGAAGGAAAAACTCATAATTTGGTTGTTTGAAATGTCAAAGACTCAATTAATGGAATTAGAATGTAATTCCTAGTGCAGCTTGCCTGTTGAAAGCTGTGTTCAGGCTTTTCTCAGAGCTCCACTGCAAGGGGAAGCAGTGGACTCCTGGCTGAGAGCTCGGACTCCCACGTGGCTCGTTACCTCTCCATCTTCCTTCCTGAGTTTTGTCTACAATGTCAGACTGTGCCTCTTACAGCTCTGCACCAAGTCATTTTTTGCCTCTCCTCTGGCCCTCTGGAGTGTTAGGAAGAGGTAAGACCTAAAACATAAGTAGGTGGGGAATTTTGGGGGATGCAGGAGAGGTTTACTATTGCCTTACTGAAGTTGCATCTAAACTTAGACATGAGAACAACATCAGCTTTTATATTTAGTAGAAAAGGCAGCTTCCAAAGACAGAAATATTAAAAAAAAAATAAATTTATAATATAATATTTTCAAGTTTCAGCTCAATTTTTTTCTATCAAAAACTAGATGACAGCATTATTAGTTACCTCCCCCCCAAGTTAAACTGTCTTTGGAATACTCTGCCTCCATCTTCTGACTGCTCCGGGAAATGCAGTGACCAGTTTGTATTCAGACTTAACTCAGAATCATAGAATGGCTTAAGTCAGAAGAGATCTCAAAGACCTTTTAATATCACAAAATTTTATATGTTTTCAAGACCAAGGATTTGAATATTTGGGTGAAACTTTATTGAATTCAGTCATTGCCTTTGCTAGCTAATGCTGACAAGTGTTGCTTTCTACTGACAAATAATCTTTTCTTGCAGATTTCTGAAAAAGAAAGCTTGGCTTCCTTTTTTTAACTATCTTTAACACAGCACTCGAATTCTTATCTGATTAATGCAGAAAGTTTTGATGACACAGTGTCACTTCATGCAGCTGTGATTTGTCATTGGTTTTCCACTTACTTTTTTCTCACTTAGTGTCTGTGAATCCTTAATTTTTCTAGGTTTGATACCTGCATTGCCAATTAGTAATTTTGCCTTCTTTGTTTCTCTTTTAACATAAAGCTCTTCATAAATAAATTTTGACAAAAAGTAAATTGAGAGCAACAGTCATGCATCCCACTTACTCCTCATATTTTTGTATTTCAGACCCAGTGTTGCAACAAGATGTTGAGTGCTCTGCACTCACTGTAAATGACAATTGATTTTACTTAATGCAGTAAGATGGGAAAATTCATTTATGCTGTCCAATATCATATTGTACAATGCATGTGTATACACAGAGCTAGAGCAGAAAGCAAATTACTAATTTCTTTGATTGCTGATAGACAAGACAACATGAAATAAATATTTTTTTCTAAATTTCTCAACCTTAAATGAAAAAATACTCAAGGCAAGGCCGTGCATAGAGCAACCTTTCCATCCATGTTGGTCTCACCTGTCATGCTCACACCTAACCCCTTCATTTCCCAGAACAGGAACAGATTTAAGGGAGCCTTCCCTGGGTCTTAAGTTCAACTCTCAGTCATAAAAGAAGGTATGTGTGTGTACAGAAGTCAGAGGAGATCTGCAGGTGACAAAAAGAATATATGATTTAATATTTGAATCTGATATGTTGCACTCATTGACTGTTTTCCCAAGTTTTCTGAGCCAATGTTTCACAGAGCAGTGGACCATAGACAAAAAGGCCAAACGGTGTCACATGTGAGGATGAAGATGCCACAGGCACTGCTGTCACTGTGGTACTGTACCACACCTTGCATCGCTTACAAGGTCACAAAATGTGGCAAAACAGAGGCACACCAGAGCCAGCTGAAAATTGCTCCTCAGTATTAATTGCCCAATTCCATGTGTCCCTACCAGGTCTTCTGGAGGATGGGAAATTGGCTCACACAGGTGTAGCTACAGCACCAGCCACAGCTGGAATTCTGAACGCTGAGAAGAGGAACAACTGTGGCTCTCAGTGTGCAAACCCCACAGCCCACAGCATGGGAACTGCAGCACAGAGACAGAACGGCTTCAGGACCACAGAGGTAGGAGTGTAATTATGTTCTCTAATGCCCAGCACCAGCTTCAAACAGGTCTAAGTTACTTTGTGACAGCCTTTCTCTTTGCAGTGAAACTGTATTTAATGTCTTGAGATATGAGAAAACGATGCCAGGCTGTGCTACAGCCACAGTGTGATTGAGCTGAGCACCACTGGCCATGCTTCACGCCTGAACAGACACAGAACTGATGTTTCATTTGTCAGCCAGAGTAACACACACACTTGCTACAGAAAAAAAGTCCCCATGCTCATCTATTTCCAACTCAGTCCAGCTGTGGCATGTATCATGCAAACTATTTAGATGAATTATCTGAAAAAGAATGTTTTCCTTTAATTACTATTTGTCTTAAAATACATGCACTGCATGAACCCTGGTTCATTGAAAGCTGGAGGTGAAGCTTGCAAAAGTCAGTGAGTGTCTTTTCAGTAACTTCAGTAGGCTTTGGATCAGACTCTCCCCCCTTTTTCCCTCACTAATGTGCTGTGTACATTGTGAAAACAAGGCTTTGGGGCTATACCAAAGACCAGCCTTCTCCTGTCACAGCTGCCCACCTGCCTCCCACATGTTTCCACTTGCTGTTCTGTTTGCAGAGCAGCTGCTGAGATGCTGCAGATTAAAGAGAGCCAAAACCTATGGCTGGTTTACTGCTTCCTTGGTTTCTCACAGGAGGTATTAGGTAAAAATCAGGGGAAGGGAGATGTCCTTGTTTCCTGGGTTATCTGCAGATGCAGCAGATAAAGTCCTTTACATGGTCCTTGGCATTTCTTGGGGAATCTCAATTTCTACTTTGAGAAGTGCTTGCCATGCTACTGTTGCTGCTTCCCCTACTTTTTTTCAGGGGACTCTCCTCTAATTTCATATCCTCTAATTTCACATCTGGGGAGCATGAGATGGTGAAACTTTGGCAATCACACACAGAGTGTGCAGTCATGGGTGAATGTTTATATCCCTGTGGGAATCTGTCACAGGTACACTGCCCTCCCTTCCGAGTGAGCATGAATTGAGCCTTGAGGTGTTCCCAAAGTGGAATCATAAATAACATCTTTTACATCTAATTTTGCCCTCCATGAATAGGATGCTCCCTGAATTTGCATTACCAGTTCCACTAAATTTGGCACAGCAATAGTTAAAGGTATAATATTGGCAGTCAGTCTCCTGCAGGCAATGGTGAGTGGCCACTGTCCCCTTGGCTTTTTCACCATTCTCCAAGGGATACAATTGGTTTTCTTATCTGTACAATGCTGGTTGGATTGGCAGCTCTTTTAAGCATAATTTTTACCTTTTCTTCCAGTTTTTGCTTTATCGCCTTTTCTTTCTGTAACTGTGCAGCTGCTCACTTGCCAAAGATAGCAACAATTCAGTTGTTTTCCTGCCCTCTATTTCCTCTCTCAGATTTTGTTTCACTGTGTTTCTTCCCTACCTAATTTCCCCAATAATTATCTTTCCCTATGTTCTGCTGAAGTGAGTAGAATCTTAAAAGGATCTTTCTTAGTTACAAGCTTGTTTTTGAGTTTCTGATCTCTTCTCTATTTCCCTCTCAAAAGCCAGTGGTGACTTTAATACTCCATTTTCTGATTTCAAAGCAGTGTGTTCTATATATGATATATTTGAGGGAAGAAGGACTCTTTGGTTCCCTTTTGCATGTAAGATCAGTGAGCCTCCAACTCTGCACAGATAACTGCTTTGTCTTTCCAGAATTTTTGGGCCTATTCTTTGCTTGCCTGGGAAGGAGCACATTCATACTTCTCTAACTGTTTATCCATGGCAATTGCTGACTACACCAATTCTTCTATCACGTAAAAAATTAGGGAAGGGACACCCCCCTCACTTTCCGTGTGATCTGCAGATGTAGTGGGAGCCTTCCCTTTCTTACTCAGCATTATCTGCCTCTCTGAGGTCCTGGGACACCTGCACAGACAATATTTCAGAGTTGCCAACCTGGCACTCTGAGTCTGCTGAGGGGTCAGAGGCACAATGTGGAGGCACAGTAAGTCTGGGCAAATTCAGAAAGATTCCACATCCACAAGTAGTGGAATTTCTTGCCTGTTGGACACAGTAAGGTCCACAAACTGCTGTTGATAAATGCACTGATAGCAGAATGCATAAGCAATAGTATTACTGTGGAATAAAGCTTACCTGGCAAGCATCCCCATGGGGGAGGAGAGACCAAAGTCTGTTGACCATCTCAGGACACAAAGGCAGAATCTCCTCTGACCTCCCTCCCCTCTTAAGTCAGTTATATTATTTCCTTTGAGGATGGGGAAAAAAAAAATCAGTTGATATAATTTCACACTTAAAGGGAGTTGGAATGACTTTATATACATGTAAAGATTGTACAGGTTTTGCTTTG
Source organism: Thryothorus ludovicianus (assembly GCA_013397245.1). Taxonomy (NCBI): domain Eukaryota; kingdom Metazoa; phylum Chordata; class Aves; order Passeriformes; family Certhiidae; genus Thryothorus; species Thryothorus ludovicianus. Next base: position 657,872 of record VZTB01003128.1, on the reverse strand, counting down.
TTAGCATATGTGGGCATAAAAAGGAATATGTATTTTCAAATCCAAGCAAATTTCAACTTTTGGTCACCATTTGGGTCATTCCTTTGGCTTAATTCCCATTAGCTACATTGTTTTAAACAGAGAATAACTGCAACACCTCTGTGTAATTCCTTTGTTTCTTGCCCCTCTCAGACATGAAACAAGCTCCCCTGGTGTCCCTGCTCCTCAGGCATGCTCCGTTTGTTTCTGCTGAATTACTGCCAATGTGGGCACTCCTCCTTGCTGAGCTTTGTCTTTTGATATTTTTCCACAGAAAGTGCCTCAGCCCAGCATGTGGCAGAACTGCCATATGCTTCCCATAAGAAGTTGTCCCATCTTATGAGTCACAGCCTTAAACCAAGGGGTCTGAGCAAATGAAAAAGGGAATTTGGATTGACTTTAATCTTGCGTTTGCTAACGCACAATGCATCTGTACTTGTCTATTTATTTTATACCTCCATTGTATTATTATCTATTGTGTTGCTACAGTCCAAAGACATTCCCAGGTGACATAAAAGATACTGCTGTATCCTTTAATGAGATGCTGCACCTTCATGTGGACAGGGACACATTCCACAGCAGCATGACATCTAGAGCCATGAGATTTCTGTAAATTTAAAGCCCAAATGCTTGTCATAGTCACTAGCCCACTGAGAAATTTTAATTGGTGAGGTTGGATAAGGTCAAACAGAACTACATAATTATTAATCCAATTTGGAAAAGACTTGGTCACAATTGATGATTACAGTGTGTACCTGTCCTACTGTTTGAAAAGAAAAATGTCTAATTCTGTAATTGAATGGAAAATTACTTCTGTATTGCACTTAGTAGGAAGTATGGGCAAATTCCCACAACATATTAATAATGTGAGTGTTGACTGTAATGGTATCACTCAGTGAAGTGTGGGTTCCTGCCCTGAGGCCCCATGACTTTGAAGATACCCTCCTGCATTTTCTAGCTGAGATACATTCAGTAACATGTATCTGTGCTGTTGCAGCTCAGTACAAAAAAAATTTCTGATGATAACTAAAGCATTTACACTATTCTCTACATGCAATGCAGGTGTATAAGAAAGGAAGTTGTATAAACTTCCTATAGTCAAAAAAGAAATATATATGCCTAGAGAGAAAGTGTGTATCTAATTTAGACCCCAGCTCTGGTCTGCCATTCTGCATCTCTGTTTTTCCACTGTTTAGGGAACTATAAGAACCTTAAGTTTAGATGCCTAGAGTTGAAAAGGTGATTATCCCCTGCAGCTCAAAATGTGTTCATTTTATTCACCTGAACATTCATATTGACTACAGTTTTTCTCTTGACCTGCTGTAGAAGACAGTGCAATGCAGCACATGGTGCTCTTGGAAGAGTTGGGTTATGCCATTGGGCTGTGGGCTAGCAGGGGTTAAATCATGTCACCTCTCTGTTTCTCACTTTCTCCTGCATCAAGCTCTAAAGCAGCCATCTGCTTGTGCTGTTGGAAAGGAAAAGGTTTGACACCAACTGTATCTGGGAAAATTTAGTATCCTTTCATGATTGTTATGTCAAAACAATTTAAAAGTAAAAGATGATGATGATGATGAAGACAGTAATAAAGAAAGGAGTGCTAGTACCAGTGAACGTAACAGGTTGGTCAGGCCCCTCTCCCAAAAAGGTTGGTATCCAGATTATGTCCCTGACTGACAATAATCTGGTTGGATTCTTATTATAGTCTTTGGAAGGTACTTGCATGAACAGTAGCACAGGAGGAGTAGATAGCAAAGGAGCTGGTGTATTCAGGCTGCAGAAATGTGAAATAATACACAGCAGCACATTAACTCCAGGTATTCTCTGTGATATATATGAACCTTCCACTTATGTCAGTGTCTGAACTTCATCAGACATTATTTAACCCTGCACTATCACCATTTAAATAATGCCTAATTTACCTGACATTCCTTACATGACAAACAGACTCATGGAACACTGGCAATGAGATAATCAAACCCACCTAACTCAGCTGTGTGTCTCTATGAGCCTGGATCTGGGTACACTTTGTTAGATCTATCCAGTTGCCTGTTCTTTATAGTGCGTTGCTTATGGCAACAAGCAGACAGCCTGGGAGATAGAAAAGTATAAATTTAAATTAGAGATGTGCTTGCATGCCTCAGACAGACTGACTTTTTTGAATATTGAAAATAAACTGATGATGCTTTGAAAGGTTTATATTGTGCTTGGGTCTTGTATGGAGGCTGAAGTAAGTTGCTTTAAAACTGTATTTTCACATCAGAAACTTAAAATCAAGTACAGAAAGTTCTACCTCAGGTTAGTGACGTACTACTCACAGTGACATCAAAAGGAAACTCTAATTTTCACTTCTGGACTGAAACCAGATTTACTTGCCCTGCTTTTATAGCACACACAGGCAGAGATGGTAATTATAGGCAAGCAGGTTGATCCAAAGCCTACTGACATCCGCTGCCTTTGTAGCAGATATAAAAGCTTGTGGCCATGCTCAGTGAGGAAGTTGCTCTTCATCACAGTGCCCTGTGAAAGATGCTGGAGACATTTTTTTTATTTAATAGAACTGTTTTTGTAAATAAGGGGTTAATCATCAACAATTCTTTCTGTTGTCATCCTGGAACTTACTGTACTGTTTAAACTCTCACAGAGTAAATGGGACACACAGAAAATGTCCACGCAAGAAGTCGCCATTAATGTCACAAAAGGCATCAGACAAAGTGACAGAAGAAAAACAAAGAATTGTTCCAATTAATGAAGAAATTTGCAGGTGAGGATGGACTTAACGAAGCTCCACTGCACTTTAAATGTCAGTCACTGAAGACACGAAGATCTCTAGGTGTTCCAGGCTGAATAGAGCAGGCAGCAGCTGCTGAGTGCCTCCAGCAGCAGGTCTTGTTGAAACCAGCTGCAAGCACTGTGGGATCTTCAGATGTTTGTCTAAAGCAGTGGCACTACACAGACATGCACAGAAATTCATGACATTTGTTTTTTACTAACTTCTATGTTATCCTTATATATGTCCTGTTCTGCATTGCTATTAAGATGAGGCTGGATGATAAGGGGTACAGCTCATCACAATTAAAACCAGGAAATGAGCAAACAAATCTGCATTTTTAGTTATAAAGGGGTTTTGAGTGAGCACATTCCAACCCACAGAGTTTATTTAAAGCACTCACATTTTTAAAACAGAAACACAGACATCTCAAGAAAGTGAGACTAAAGTCTAGTCTTCCACTAAATCTCTTTTCAACCATATATAGTTAAGCCATACAGTAATGTTATTATATATTAAATCTTCAATCACTTAGTTTTAATTTATTTTTCATAGTGACATAATTTTAGTCTTTAAAATAGTAACTTTTATATTGATCAGCCTTGAGGTCCTAGTCTTAACTGGTAAGCAGAGTTATGGCAACTTGGTTGTTCTGTAAATGCCCCTTAGATTATGTTGAAGCCCAGTCTGACTTGGAAAAAAGTTACCATTAACATTACATGAAAATAACCATAATTTTTAAAGTCATATTCTAATGTCAGTTCAAAAAATTAACTTTCTTTGGCAAGATATAATTAATTTACTGTGCAGAACTTATTTAAAATCCTTTATCACAGTAGTCCATGATTATAATAAATATGTATCTAAAAGGAATGTAAATGTTCAGTATAGTAAAGTCAATGAATTAATTCAACATATTACTTCTTAATATGGAAGTAATAATAGATATTCTCTGTGGGTTTGCATGTTTATGATGATAAAAGGAGTAAATTTATTTGCCTCCTGTATTAGATACACACACATATATATATATATATATGGATGATGTATATTAGTATCCTTAAAGGGTCACTTAAAAGAACTACTCAAAACAGGCAAACTAGTATGAATAGGATTGTGAGCTGAACCCCAGTTTATTTTTTATTAGGATCATTTTAGTAGCTTGCTGCTTAGCTGTGTTACTTCCCTTGTTGTACAACAAGTCTATGCAATAGGAATTGTTTATTGATTGCTCCAAAAAAAAGGCAAACAGGAATCCAGTATTAGAGCCAGAAATTTGTATACCATAGCATATTCTAAAAGGATTTACTGGCAGAGAGTGCAGTATAAACTTGTATGATACAAGAAAGCTACAGAAAGTGAATGATGATCCTGATGTGTTTAAGGGTAAACAGGACTTTGAAGGAAAGCAAAAGGGAAGGTTTGTTGTGTTCCAGAAGCTGTTCCAGAGATTGTGGCCTGGGGTGGATACCACATTAGAGTGAGTAGATGCAGAACAAAGGAGTCCTGGCAGAGAGATTATTTATTAGCTAAGAAATTATTTAGTGATGATGTGCTGAGCAGCTGTGTCACACTGCTTGGGTCACAGCACAGCAGGAAGCCCCTGAGCTGCATGGCACATGAAGCAGCCCTGGCTCATGCCAGCAGCCAGCAGAGAGGCAGCTCTTGAGTCCTGCATTGCGAGCAGGAGGTGTGACAGGATGGTTTGCAGGACATGGCTTTGGTACACAATTATCTGGGCAGCAGCACAGACCTTGCTCATGCTGGCCTCATCCCATCAGGGCAGCAGTGCAGAGTGGGGGAGGCTGCCTGCCCTGGCTGCTCATGATAATGCTCCTGAGCCACTCCAAGATCCCCTAAACCTGTTTATATCCTGAAACTTAACTATGACATTCAAAGATTGGATCAAATTTCTGTGGTAAAAGCCATGTATAGTAAGAAGCAATTTTATACACACTCTTCATGTAATACATTACTGTTCTTATGCATTAGGCAGTAACTGAAAAGAAATTACTTTATGTCCTAGGTGGCTTCTCATTGTTTGATGTGCAAACTACCAGTGACCTTAATAAAACTAAGAGCATGTTGTGGAGATGTGAATCTTGTCTCTGTACACAGATTGGAATATACTAATGTTTACTTTCCTTCTACTAGAGATAACCATCAATAGAAACAACCAATTTGGTTATAAAATAATATACTACTCTTTATAATTAGGGTGACAGAATCTAGTCTCTACCACTTTAGACAATTTTAAGTTCTCATAATAGATTCATATGCTGGTTTTAGTGGAAGGAGCAGGCCCAAAGAATCATCTGGACATTTTCACTTCCAAGTGGCCTTCCTAGAAATGAGGACTCTTATTTAGAGTCTGTTCTTTGAACATCATCTTACAAATATAAATGGCTCAAAGACATCAAATAAGATAACCACGTTAAAAGACATGGACTTTCAGATAAAGGATGTGTGGGCATCTCTGTCTTATATGCCAGGATTTTTGGAATGTAATTTTCCCTAAAAGATCTTATTGCCACATAATTGTTTTGATGTCCCTTGTCTGCACATGAGGACTTCTACAGGTACACTGAAACAACACACTTTCTGCTGGAATGATCTGCCAACAGATTGTGAGTTCTTATAATTTTCCTAAGTTCAGGTTTTAAACAGAAAGGAACTTTGTCATGTTTCCACAATTCCAGCACAATATATACATATGATTTTCCTATATATCTTAATAAGTCTTCTTCCACTGTGTGAGAAATTGAATCATTCAAAAGAAAGAAAATATTGTCTAAAGAAGAGAGAGGATATACAGTTACTAATTCATCATGAGGCAAATTAATCTTCTCAAAGACTCAGTACAGCTTTATCTTGCACTATGCCTTTGTCTTCTCCCTTATGATTCCTTAATGTATTTCACCATTTCAGCATCACTGTAGGACATTGACTGGAAGACACACAATTTTACTGTGTGACTATAATGATTTTGTACTGACATAAATAAGAAACTATAATTATTGTGTCAGCAATATATGAGTACTGTGTTAAACATGCATTCTTGTTAGTTAAATGACTGAGATTTCATAAAAAAAAGGACACAGGTATTTTCGATCTTTCTAATATGTTCACAATCATAGATACTTATTTGTACATGTCTCTGCATGTGTATATTGTAATGTCTTTAGTGTGTACTTCTGCTGTTCAAGCATATTTTTAAAAAAACTTCTAATTTCTGTTTGTAACTCTGATACCCAAGTGTAAAATATTTTAATGTTTGAACTGAAATCTGTTTTACATGCCTTATGAAAAGAATGACCTATTGTGCACAGAAATGGTATCTGAAAAAGCAGGCTTAGTTTTATTTACAAATACATCTAAATTCAAACTAGACCAATGGTAACATTTTTTGTACTCTCTGCAAATTAATAGAAATTGACTCTAAATTTGAAAAATGAAAATAAAGAAAATTTTAAAAGCGTTATTTTACTACTCTGTGTATTTCACATTGTGTGTTTGTGGTTGGGTTAGCTTTTAAAGCTGAGATCAAAGATTGCAAAGGTATAATGAACAGTTCCCACATCTGCTATTCATGGTATCAGAATATTTCTGTATCTGATGTCCTCAGGTTGTGGCTCATGGACTGTTTGGTCACATGAAAGAAGGTAAAATACATATATTCACATAGGAAATCGGTGTATTTGCCAAAGAGGGATTATGAGCTCAAAATACAGTTGTACCTTTGTAATTATAAAGGGGAGAATTTGTGGTTCCTCTCATGGCCAAAGTGGAAGACACTGGGGATATGAGACACTCTCTCTAGTAAGATGCCATGAGGCAACTAAGATGTACTTAGAATACATAGCTAAAAAACCCCTCTTATTCCTGCCTAAACTGGAGAGCAGAGGATGGAAAAGCAGCTGTAGTGTTGTTTGACCTCTGCCATAGAAATAAACTCATAACTTTTACAGATGACACTTCTTATTTTTTCCAAAATTGCATTAAATTTTCATTGTATCTTTCTTTACTACCAGAAAGGCTCTTGCTGAAATATCATCCCTATCCTAATTGTCTGTGCCCTGGGTGTTGCCTGACGAGAAGCTTGTTCTCTTTGATTCCTGGCCAGGATGCTGACACAGCAACTGGTCTGTTTCCTCTGGAAAAGGAAGAATAGTATCAAAGGAATGGCTTTAAGATGTGCCAAAAAGGATTTAGGGACACAGGGAATCCATTGCCCAGCAGTCAGGCGTGTAGCAGCCCATGGGAACCCCACAAACAGGATGCTTCAAACTCTGTGATCAGACAGCACCTTGCAAGTGGAGCCTCTGTTGGAGCAAGAGGGGACTGGGGAAGGTGGAGTGTCTTGTTCCAAGTGAACCCCCCAAAGCTTAAATTCAATGGACACTATTCCACTTGTGCCTGTGAGGAATAGGTGATGAGATGGCATTTCTAAAATTAATGCTTAGGAGGTGCTACATGAGCTACAATAATGTGCACACAATGTGGACACAGTATTCTTCATTTCATAGTGAGGCAAATATTTTGAAGAACTCAATACATTGCAGTGTTTCAAAACTAAACCTTCATTTAAACCTCAGGCCAAGCACCCCTCATTGCACCAGTGCCTTCTCAGGTGCCTCCTTTCCAGATTGGCTCAGTGAAGCATGTGGAAAAGGTGCAAACAAGAAATTAGATGTATTCTAAGATGTAAGACCTCATTCTGTCCTGTTACCACTCTCCAGTTTTCAAATAATTCAGTCTGATTTTCAGGGTTTTTTTTTTCAGGTAGCTTGGGCATAGTATCCATAGTTAGAAGCCATTCTTCTGCCTTTTGGTAAACTAATGGCAAAGTTGGGTCATTAATATAAGATAAAAAGTGAGTTGGTCCACCAGAAATTACATTTATTGACATACGTCACTAAGATAAAATCCAAGTTTATTTGCAACAGGTCCTCGCTCAGAAAAACTCAGCAAATACTAACATCTAGGAAGTACTGTAATCCTAATGGCAGAACTAGGATGTTCATAATCAAGAAGGAAAAATAGAGAATATAATAGCTTTTCATTTCTTTCTGGAGGATTGAATAGCTTTTATTTTCTGAGTGCAAAAAGTGGGATGCTGCTCTATATATCTATCCATTCAAGACTGTATAAAACAAGCAGCTTTAGGTTGCTGTGTCCCTGCTTAGGAAAAAATGGGATTGAGGGACAAAGAGAGAGAGTGGTGTCACAGGGCAAGACTGAGCCTTAGGGACAGTTGTTTTAATTAGCTTTGCTTACACTCTTGCATTATAATCAGTATTATTCAGCTTTAATTTAATTTCCATTAACCTCTGCAAAACACCCACATGTTTGGATACAGAGAAACATGTCTGGGGTATTACTGCATGGATAGAAAAAAGAATTTACTCAGTCAGAAAGCAGTTTAAGAAAAGGCATTATAGCTAAGCAGCAGCCTATTCTTTATCAGCTATGAAGAGCTGTCAAATACAAAAGGCATGAAATTATTCACGTTCATCTGTATCTGATTTTATCAGGAAATTAAATATTTGCCTTGTTCATGCAAGGCAGGTAGAACTTTCCAGGTCACACTTAGTAAGTGGCTTAATGTTCAGTTTGCCTGACTCAAGGACTGATTTGAACCTAAAACGTTGGGTGTTGTGGCCTGCCCATGTCCCTAAACCACCCCTTCTGCAGTGCAGTAGCATCTCCTTTGTCCTCAAATTAGTTCCCTCCTAGAAAATTTTTTCCACTTTATTCAGACTATTAATATGACGTATTTTTGCAGTACATTATTAGACACATCATTATATTATTGAGAGCGTGGTTTTACCAATTCAGACATGGACCTGGCAAAACTAAAGCTCATAATCACAACTGTCAAGCATAGGGCAAAATTAATTCTCATTAACTCACTGGACAGCCACAGCTCCACTCAAGCAGTATCATCACCTCTGGGAACTGTTGGGATGCAGGGAGTCCAATATTAATGTACATGTATAGTGTCCTAAGCAAATGATATTGATGATTCGTATTTCTGATTCAAAACCATCTTTCAAATTAATTAACATGTTTAAAATTATCGTGGAGGCCAACACTTTATACCCATTCCTGCTCTAGATTTCACATCTGATAAGGATTTTCCATTCCTGGTCTGTGCCTGATATCTTTTGACAATTTAGAGGAATCATTAACAAATACAACAGAATAACTTCCAGAATATATACACAATTGCTATCATCATTGCTGCTCATCTGTCTGCATGCTGTCTTTTCTTACAGTGTATTAATTACTTGAATTCATGATGAGAAATAGTTTCTTACGCCTTCACCATATAGTGGTATTTTTAATTATTGTCTAATAATCTCTTACTGGTATTTCATGTTACAAATGCATTTTGATCACAGGGTGAACTTACTCTGCCAAATCCCTTAGCTCCAATACCTGCTCCTGGATCCTAGTCCCAGACCATCTGCACTGCACACATGGCACATGTGCATGTTCACCCCTGGTGAACACACAGGAGCAAAACAACCAGTTCCCTCTGCAATAAAACTGTGCTGGTTCAGGACCTCTTCAGTCACAAATTTATGATCTTTTCTTATTAGCTCAGGATATCCTCATTTACATCTGCTCAGTTCTTTGGACTATTTCTCTTCAAATTCATGTGGGGTTTATCCCACATACTTGAACAGTCAATGCCACTCCTGTGCTCTCAAGAACCTGTTGAGAGAGTTCCTTGATCAAGTCCAGGTCATTATTTTGATGTGTGTAGTATAATAAAATATATCTTGGCAGCACTCTCGGACTGCCTGTTGTACTCTTAGAAAAATAATAGCACCCTCCAGCTCTGCTGGGTATTTGAGATGTCTTTGAGATCAAAAGAAAAATTATATCCATCTTCACATGACAGACAAGTTTTAGCTTTGTTTACCCCAGTGCAATTTAATATAAGTTTTTTTCTACTCTATGATTTTCTGCCACATATCTAAAATAGTTCATAACTCTGTGGGGATGGGTCTGTGTGACCTCTTTCCCTTTCCATTAACTGACCATTTTGGTTGCATTTAGCAAAGGTAAGTTCTAATTCAAGAGACATTGATTTTTACTACTACTGTGGCCATTGCATACCACATTGTCTATTTTGTTAGTATAAAAACTTTAAAGTGAGTATGGCTTGCACACTCTGTACACATTATGTTGGCATTGTGATATAAAGTGACTTAACTGTGGGCTCAAATCAGTGGGTTTGTAGTTTAGGTTTCCTACAGTTTTGCTTATATAATTTTATACAACGTAAAAATAAATTTTCTGTAATTTTAGACAATATTTAATAAACATTTTTATACAAAAAAAATTACTTTTCTGTGTTTATTAGTGAGCCTCTGGCTTCATTCATTCAACATGCTGCTGCTGTTCTCCTACAATAGCCCACAATCTAGAAGAAACCATGTTACTTTACCACAAATTAGTATGAAAGTGGAAAGCTCTGGTAATGCAGGTTTGATTTTCCTCCCTTTTTATTGCTTTCAACTTCAACTGACACAGTAAGAGCTCCTGAATATAAAGCAAATTTAGATTCTTCCAAATTGGTTGAAATTTGAAAACTCATTCCTGGCATTCAACAGTTTCGCTCACACAGTTCTTGTAGAGCTCAAACAAAAGCTTAGCTAAATCATTCACTTTACTCCCACGAGTGTAGAAACCTTGTATTTGCTAGTGGCTGAGGAAGAGACACAATGCAACTGGCAGGGATGCAGGAGCATGTATATCTTGCCAAAAAAGGCACAGAGAGGAGAATGAAATGAGGGAAACATACAAAATATAAAATTATGAAAATGTCAATCCATTGAATAAAATCATTGTCCTAATTATATCTGTGTAAATCAACGGATACATTAGATTTTTTGATATGATAACAGAACTTGTTATTAACTTCTATTAAAATTGTTAGTATCTGTTTTAGAATAAATTACTCCACAACACTTGCTTAAATGGTTTCACCTGAGTTTTTCTAAGGAAGTTGAATTAATTTGGTGCAAAATACAATGAGGTATGTTTGTATAATGCAAGTGCAAAGAGGAGAATAGAAAAAAATTGCTGTCTTTGTCTGTTATTTAATTTCAGTCCCTTTGCTCAAGAGCAAATAACTGCTTGAGTGGTGAAGAATGAAGTTTCTAAGTACTTATGTTAGTTGTTGTGACATCTGACGCACAAAGAAGAGACAGGACAATTGAATTTATGAAGGATTTATGAATCCAAGGGCCAGACTGACAAAATCTAATAACATTATTCCAATTGCATTTCCATCAGAAATTGAATTGGGTGAGTTAAACTGAGTTTTTACTTGTCTATTGATTTTGCTCTACTGACATTTTGAAAGGGTCCCAGAAAGTGTATTACAATACCTTTGGTATGAAATTTCTCTCTTTTTCTGGCTTCTGTAAACAGGGTTGCCATCTCTGGATGTCTGTGCCCCTCTTTACATGGATTTGTTGGCCCACTCCCTCAGGTGTTGCCAATATCCTTAGGTCTGGAGTGGCTCTCAGCCGTGATCAACCTCTCCATCTCACTGCTCAGCAGAACTACAGCCTCTGCTGTAACACTGAGATTGTTTTGCCTATCTTCCCTTTTTACCATGAAAGTATGGGTTCTACAGAATAATACCACTCTGAAATTATACCAGACATGGAACATAGCTCCAAATCTACCCCTAAATGCAACCATGAAAAACAAAGTTCCAGGAGGATGTGTACTTCCAGCATATCATGATCTAAATTCAACCTTTTGCATGGTTCTTAAACTGCCTGAAAGTTTGAGCAAAGGATCATCAGGGCATGAGATCATAATTGGTGGCATAGGGTGACTGTGATCTTTTGTGCCCATATGGCACAGAACAGGTAGAAATGCAATTTATTGCAGTGCAGGACTAAAATTAAAGCCCTGAGTCAGACTTTGAAAACAGTTAAATACAACAAGGAGACATCCATTGCTCAGTCATTGTCCTCTGCTGCTTGGAGGCTCTAAATTGTGTTCTGTTGCAGGACAAGGGCTTTACATGGAAGCAGACGTGGAGATCTCTGTCATTTAAGGGCAGTTTGGGTCCTTTGAGGACAAAGATAATGATGATGAATAGGCTGCTGCTGGCAAGGCTGAGAAGTTTCCCATGAACCCTAAGTGTGTCTTTGTCTCAGAAGGTCTCTAGGATATAGGAGTTGATGGCATGAGTGCCTTTCACTTTCTCTTTGTAAATAGGGAATTCTTTCTGGTTACTTCTCTGTCATATTTCCTGAACAAGACCACAGGCCTTTATGACTCAGTGCTCTGAGAAGGGTGGATTAGGATGCCTGTGTCTCAGAGAGGCATAAATCCCACCTGGTATCTCAGACTTCTCTTTTCTTGTTGCTTATATGCCACATTTTTGCTTTGCTTTGCCATTTTAGATGCTTTGTAAGATCCTTAGCAATTGTCCACAGCTGAGCTTTATAATTTCCATTCCCATCCAGCAAGTAATCCCTCACCCAGCATCCTGCACACTCTTCTCAGGAAAGCAAAGAGCCTCCTGACCTTCTGCCTCTGCTTCTCATCCCTATGCATTGCAGAACCCTGCTCCTCGTCCTTCCCCTGTTGGTTCCTGCCCTTCATTCTCTATCTGGAGTTTTAATTTCTGACTTTTGACCTCCTCTTTCACCTTCAAGTTGAACACAGTTATATGTCAAAAAGTGCAAGAAGGGAAATGAAGATGCAAACATGAAATCACTACATTTTAGTACTTTGTACAAAAATCATGTAGAAATACATGAGAGTAGTGTCCTCCTCCTTGTGTCTCAAATTGTCTGCTCTCATAGTTGAGGATATCTGTGAATTACTGGAACTCTGGCATGCCAGGTGGGAAGACAACTAACTAGATGTAATCAGAAAAAAAGCATTTTTATGCTTAGACTCAATTCCTTGCTAAAGAAGCATTTTTCTCTGTGTATAACTTACTGTGATTACTACTGACACATACTAAAAGCTTTCCTATCTCATTCTTATTGGCTTTGTCTATTTTAATTTCTTGCCTGACAATATTCCATGTTCCACTTGCCCCGTCCCTGCAGGTGTTCAAGGCCAGGCTGGATGGGGCTTTAGGCAACCTGGTCTATTCGAAGTTGTCCCTGCTCATGGCAGGGAAATTGAAACAAGTTGATCTTTAAGAAGCAATTACAACCCAAACCGTTCAATAATTCTATGGTTTTATTCTCTGCTATAATTTGTATTTGAGATGCTTTCACACTCACACAGCTGTCTCCATAATCTGACTACAAGTGCCTGGATGGAAAGGCTTAGTTTCCAGACATTGACTGGTTATACAATGGTTGATCTTCAACATCAAGGATGAAAAAACATGGAGGAAGACTAAGAAAATGAGGTTTATTTAATTTGGAAGTCTTAAAAGTGGTCAGCACTATCTCCTAGGACATGGCATAACCGGTTCCAGAACCACATTTTGCAAATCCTGATTTAAAACAGTAATACTGACACAAGTCCTGGAGTGTAGCAGGTTTTATTAACCTGAGAAAGTAGTTCTTATGTGGTTATACTTACTACAAGATCTAAAGTGTGACTCATTTCTGTACTGTGCATTGATCTCAGGCAAAACTGTATGTCTCAGCTGAAAACATACTTAGTATTCTGCATGATGCTTCTATTTATAACAGCTCAGGAGCACCTGCAAACAGGTTTAGGAAAAGCATTATTTCTGGCATTACAACATTATTAAAATAAGTTTTTGTTATCATAAACAGTGGCCAAAAAAAGACAGAAAATTACTTGCTGTTCTGTTTGTAAAGATAACACATACAGTGAACATTACACTTTCTAATTAATTTTTTACACATTAACAATAACTTTATTCCACAGGATTGAAAAGAAATGCTATTAAAGAAATTGTGAAGCAATAATAATGAAAAATGTGTGCTTATTATCTGAACTCCTTTCTTCACATTTTAGAAAATAGTGAATTTTCCAGAAATCCCACTGGGAGGAGGTGTTCAGAGGATGTACATACAGACAGATCTGGGTTTTTCTGTATTCTGTTATGTAGCTCTGTATCCAAAGCTGGGAAATCCCTGCAGCAGGGGATTGTTATGAAGAGGAGAGATGATGCATGAGCTGGTTATTGGATGGATGTAATTACCAATGTCCTGAAACACTGCTGTGGATGCTCATTAGTCTGTCTTTAACAGGTTAACATGAATCACCTTGTAGTTGTTGCCTCTGAACTTCCAAAACTATTGTTTTCTTGTATCACCAGCATCCTCGTGTTTCAATAAATATCTTGAACTACCAACTTAAAGAACAGCATTTGAAATGTGTGTGAAGTCACTCCTGCTTTGCTAATTGCATATTGTATTAAAAGGGACAGTTCAACCCAAGTTAATGAGTCCATGTTTTGGAGGGAGTAAAACCCAAAGCTACAATAAGCTACCCAAAACTATTAAGCCAGGATTTTTGCTTTGCTCTCAGAATTACCTATACCTTGTCTGTCCATTCTAACAGATTGCTTGGTTTGTGTCATACTTTTCCATAGGAAATTACTCATGCTCTGAAACAGATTTCTTTTCCCCTGGCCTGTGTGGGGTATCTAAGGTGAATTGTCTAAGGTGAATACCACTCCAGATACAAAAACAATGAGATAAGAGGGGCTCAGTCAAGAAAAACACTCACTGTTGCTGCCACTGCAGACGGGCTACAGATTTATCAGCAGTGAAGGCAGCTGCTAAAGCTCCACAGGGAAAGAAGTGTCCTTGGCCTTAAACTGCTAGGACAGTTTACTCTTTACAAGCATTTAAAGTTTACTTCCTGTTTAGTTTGCATCGTACTTAATATCCGAGGCTAGGTGAGGTAACCTGTTTGGAAAGGAATATTATTAGCATAATCACTGTTTTAATAAAGCAATGCTGTGAGGGCACGGTGTCATTTATAGACAAATGAAAGACGAGATCTTTCTTGAGATCTTTCTTACATCAAAGAAATGAGCATCTTTTTTTGTGTGGGTGCCACAACCCACACAGCTGTAATATTTTGAAGGACTTAAGTCTAAATAACATACTTTATTCAGGGAGGAACATGACATGGGTTCCAAGCACCCAGAAATGCAGTTAATAGACAGCAATGCATCAACATTCAGGCTTTCTCCATATGATTCCTTCTCCACTCTTCATTGCTGTAGTGAGTTGAGGTGGGTGAGTTACAGTTTAAAAGCTTTACAAAAGAAAACACTATAAACAAGGTTTAAGCTGACACAGCTGCAGAAGTACTCAGAAGGTACTAACTCATCAATGACTGGACTTTCTAAATAACAGGGGAATTACTGTAAATCATCTTTGTGCTCTTCCTCATGAGTTTATGTGTTCAATTACATGGTAGAGTTTTGACTTTAGACAAACATTCTGTTCATAATCTATTACTCTAAGCTAAAAAGTATAAATTATGTCAATGATGTTTTGTCTAGTTTTCTTTTAATTTCCAAAATGCATTTGATAAAAAGACAAGAACTACACTTTTCCATTCTGAGTTTCACAACAGGATTTATTGGTGCCATCTACTGGCTATTTAGTCCTTTTAAATTCCAACAAATTATGAATAATGCATTTTAAATGCAGAATAATAAGAACATTATGAGCCTTATAACTGAATCAGCCAACATCAAACTATATAATTGGCAAATCTGTAACATTTAAATTATGTTAGGTCAAATTTTGGTGCAATGTCCCAACAGTGCAATTCAATTATGAAGCTTTTAGATGCGTCAAGAGGAGAAAGCTCAAGCCAGTGTACAAATTCTTGTGTGCAGACTCCAAGCACTAACACCACACCCATCCTTCTGTCAGAGGAAGACTTCTTCCTGACAACTGGAGATCCCTGCTCCAGAAAGCAGGAGCCCGTGGGGCACTGACATGTTCATGTAGCAGGTAAACAAGGTCACCTTGATGTTTGCATTTGCTGGAGGGATGTCCTCACAAAAAAATTGGATGGAGAAAATGCTGCTTTAGATCATAGCCCTGGCAAGTTGTGATAGTTTGTGCTGAGTGTGGGTTTAAGTGAGCTGGATGGAGCATGGGCATGGTGGGGGTGGCACACAGCCTGTTCCACCATATCCATTGCAGAGAAGATGGGAGCAAGCAGAGCTTGGAAAGCACCTGCTGTGCATGACTGCTGAATTCCCTTCTGCTAAATTTGTTGAAAGACATCTGAAGATGACCTAGTATTTAATAAGGCTTTAAATCACTTGTAGTCTTTGTAGTAAAAATTGCAAAACTATAATTATTTGAGCCTGTGCTGGGGAAGATCAGCAAATCAATATTAACTGGAATGTTAACAATATCTCCAGTTCCAGGAAAGAAAAGTATTTACAAATCTGAGTAGCTGCATCCCTAATCAGCAATATAGCTGAACACATGCTTTAAATGCTTGATCATACTTAAAGGTGCTTTGCTAGATAACAACGAGAGTGCTCACATTCCCCACTCTGGTTAGTCAAGACCTTAACAGAGCCAGAAATTAATATATTTAGATCATGGCTCTGAGAACCAACCTCTGGAATAACTTGTTTAACAACTAGGTTCTGAGCAAAGAAAGTATATTCATAGAGTGATTGAAGAAAGGGTTCATGCTTCCTGTTCTCTGCCTTTTCCTGTCATCTAATAAAAACATGAGAGTTTTTAGGTAAGGAAAAGAATGTTACTTAACCATATGTGTTCTTCAGAGATTTATGTAAAAAAATGCATTCTGATGGAAGAAGCTAAGCCATGACTTTATATAATTCCTTAGTCAATGGAACTAGAAAGGAAAGAGAAACCCAGTGGAGTGTGAATCTGCCCTGAAAATGTTTTGTTTCAAGGTTTCAGTACAACTGATGGTGTCCCCAGAGCTGAGAGCAACTCTGCAACTGTATCAAGGGCTGATCAAGAACTTCCCAAGAACTTCTGCAGAAGTGGAGCAGGAAAATTGTCCCTTGCATACTCCTGGGGCTCTCACTGCCAGACCCCTAGAGTATGGCAGTCTCTCAGAGCTCATGACAAGAAAAATGTACTGTTTCTAGGATAGGAAGAGCTACTGAGAGAGACTAGGACAGAAGACAGCTGGAAGATGAGAAATGGAGCAATGACAAAGGATAATGGAGATGGGTGTTACCATACAGTAAAGTACATTAACTTCCACAACCTGAAAGTAACATTTAACATAATTTGCTTGTTTATACAGCAAACTTAATTCCAGCTATCATGTTACTCCATGTGCTCAAGTGGCAGAGCTATGTGGATAAGCAGCAGGTAGATACAATCCTCATGATTCATAGAGGTGCTAAAATGGTTTGGTGTAGGGGAATCTGGAGGATTTTTATGTTTCTTTAGGGTGACACAGGCAATGACACATAAAATACCTGGACAAAGAGCTTCTAGATGCTTATTGTCTTTTTAATAACCACATGCAGGTTCACGGTCTCCACAACCCATGGAGGGATTCTCTGGATGAAGGTGCCAGACTGCACAGACTATCTAGGGGCTCATTAGAAGAGAGGCAGTGCTGCCTGAATATCATCAAACCATTCCTAAATCTGGTTTGCATGTCTCGGCATCTGGTGTTTCCTGTTCCAATCCTGGAGCATGGAGCAACTTGCATGGCTGAGCAGCAGCCTGATGAGACTTTGGACGGCTCCATGCTGAGAAATTTGGTCACCTCTGCTCAGCAGCTTTCAGCATTTCTATATTTAGGTCTCATTTGCTCAGGCCTGTGTTTGTGAACACGGTTGAGCACTACTGGCCAGCACTTGTCTGGAATGTGTGGTCTCAGCCAGCAGCAGGTGTGGGAGCAGTGTGGGACAGTTCACACATCCTTGAGCCACGTCTCTGGAAGACAGAGGCAGTCTGAGCACCAAAGTCACCACAATGCTCCTCCTTCACTTGAACAGTCACTTCTCTTTGTTCTCACCACAGCGTCCCTTTCCTCAGCAAATATTTCTGATTACTTCCCTTTCCTTCATTAAATTCAATTACTGAACATCATCTAATATCAATCTCTTCCTCAGCTGTAGTCTCATCTACTGAGTGTCTGCCCCCATCACCTCCTGAGGATTTGGGCCTTTTGCAGGATGGTGACAGCTCCAGTGGCAGTGAAGGTAGCAACCGGGGGACAGCAAATGTGGCAGCAAGGGTGCCAGTGAGTGTGACAGGGAAGGTGGCAGTGAAGGCAGTAGTGAAGGTGCCAGGGAGGGTGCCAGGGAGGGTGCCAGGGAAGGTGGCAGTGAATGTGGCAGTGAAGGTAGCAATGAAGGCAGCAGTGAAGATGGCAGTGAAGGTGGCAGGGAAGGTGGCAGTGAAGGCAGCAGTGAAGGCGGCAGTGAAGGTGGAATTGAAGGCAGCAGTGAAGGTGGCAGTGAAGGTGGTGGCAGTGAAGGTGGCAGCTCAGGGCCAGCCACTCTCTGTGGAGCTCTCCCGCCTGGCAGACGCCGAGGGACGTTTAGAAACAACCCTCGAGATCACTTCCAATGGTGGGACAGATTCATGACCCGACACTTGAAAGTCTATAAATTGCCTTCAGAATTTATACAGTGCATTACAGAGATGTTTACAAAAACCCCAGCGCCGAGTCTGTCTGAAGGGATTTTCACGCCGTTTGTGTCTGTGCTAGAGACCCAGAGCCCTTCTCAGCCGGGACTTCTCCTGCATGCGAGGCGCTGGGACAACACGGACGGCCTCGGGGCCGCGGCCGGGTGAGTCCT
>VZTB01003128.1:602425-638476 GCA_013397245.1 Thryothorus ludovicianus | reverse complement strand
CCCGGGCGGGAGCGGGGGGCGAACGAGCCGCGGCCCCGGCGCGCTGTGCGGGGTCGGGAGCGGCCGCGGGGCACCCGGCCCGGCCGGAGCCGCCCTCTCGCCTGCAGGCCAGCCGGGAGGCCGAGCTCGGCCTTCGGACGGGTGGTCGCGGTCCGGTTGTTTCTGCTGTTCACGTCTCTGTCCCGTCTTTGCACGTACAGGCTCGAAGAAGAAGGGATTAAATAAAATCGCGCTCAGCAAAAATGGGAGAGTAGCTGAAGCACCTCTGCGGAGTCTGTGTGCCTTACTGACTTGCGCTGGAGCCAGCAGAGGAAGATGCGTGTTTTTATCCTTGTGCAACGCTGGTCTGTCTAACTACTGAACAGAGCAATGTGCTGAAGTTGGAGATCCTGATAAAATGGGAGCACTTGTGTTCTCTGCGACCTGCAGTTTACTTCTAGCTCTGGTGGAAGGGCACAGCTTATTCACGTGTGAGCCAATTACTATTTCCAGATGTTCAGGAATGCCTTACAATATGACTTTTTTCCCAAACATCATGGGACACTATGATCAGGACACAGCGGCTCGCAAAATGGACGTAAGTTCTCCCACCCCCTCCCCCTTATAGTATGTAATAAATTTGTCATTAAGAAATTGTTTGAGACACCTACTGCACTGAATGACAAGGCTGATAATGTTTAGTGAATAGATGTTTCTTCAAACAGTGTGAGCTCCTTGGTTGTATAAGCACTATGTAAGGGAGCTACCGACTTCCTCCCTCCACCCTGCCTTGGATCCTGTATTGGAGTGGAAGAGGAATGGGTGTAGCACAGCAATGTAGCTATTCAGAGCTTTTTGGCAGAGCTGATTACATATAGCTCAGGCACCTTACTATTACACAGAGCAATTGTTGAATTCTCAGGGGAAATAGTGTATGATATCCTGGCCTGCCTGAACTCAGTGTAGAAATCATATTTAGAAGATGCTCTTTACTCCTCTCTTACCTTACATCTACTAAGGAGAAGCACTCGAAGTTATTCTTAACCCTGTTCTCCATTGTGGCTTTTGCATTCTGTTATCTTCTGACTGGATGCTGAAACTTCTGTCTGAAAAAGCAACTTCCCTCTTTTAAACTGAAAATAAGCACTTTTCTTACCTGAACTGACTATAAATGTGGCTCCCCTGAGAATATGCCAGGTTGTGGAAAGGCTTTGCCCGTAGCAATACCTGTAAAGGGCGAGAGCCTCTCTGGGTGAGAGGCTTGTAAAACAAGTTTTAAACCTGTTTTAATAATGGCTTTTCAGTGGTGAGAGGAGGGGGAAAGTCTTAACATAGGTCTTGAAAAGCTCAGTGTCTTGTGCTATGCAGAGAGTGAAACAGAAGTGAGGTGAATATAAAGCTTCTGTTAAAAAAAAAAAAATTATATGTGGTGTTGGAAGTACTGCTACTAAAATCTTATTTGCATACTCCTTACTGAGCTTGGAGGAGGAGCTTGGTTCAGTTGCCAAAACATGTTTTTAGTGTTGCTTGGGATAATCACGATTCCCTGTTTGGCCGCCAGTTGCCAGTCTGGAATAGCACAGGCTTTGGTCTCACATTGTTTTTCTCAGCCCGGTGTACAGGTATGGGAAACTCTGGTATCAAATGTTAAGCCATCTGTACACAAGCAACTGAATTCAGATGCAGATCTCTGACAAATTGAGGGCTTTTCGGTTGGCAGGCAGGCTGTAAGCTTCAGTTGTGAGCCGTGCAGTGCTTCTCTAGTCATCACTTTCAGGAATGCTTCCTGCAGTGTCTGTCACTTTATCTCCTGAGGTGTGCTGCTGCTTCTTACTTGGTGTGTGTTAACTGCAACTGTTGAGCCAGCACTTGTCAGTATTTGTGCCTTCCAGTCACGCTGCTGTTAGGGCAGAGAGACCACAGGGCCATTTTTATTAGGTTGCTTATGACTTGACTTTTCTTAACTGTCAGTGAATTGTGCCTTGTGCATGTGTGGAGGGAGTTCCTTCTGGAAAGTATTCCTGGCTTACCTTACGTAAAGCTACCTACCTTCTTGTATAGCTATTTCATTAAAAATTGTATGGTAGTGAGAAGTTTTGTCATTTTCTCTCCTTTTCCATCCTGTCACCCTTATAACCTGACTACTACAGTGCTGAGTCACTACTCAGCCAACTGGCTGGGTGGCTGTGGGGAACAACAGTGTCTATAAGGATTTGATTTGCCTACCCTCTTTGATTTGCTTCTTATTCTCCTGTCATCCTCACTGCCTGGCCTCTAATTGGGTATTCCTAACTACTGTGGCACTGTGCAGACATTTCTGAACTATCTCTTGTGTGGTGGTCTGCCTGCCTTTACTTGTGGTCCAGCAGCGCTGATGGATTACTTGGTCAATGGGAATTTTTAAGAGAGCTGCTGCACGGGTGAAAGGGTCTTTGCTCTCATTCTGTATGAAGTTCCTGTTAATTTGAAATTAATATGGTAAAAGCTTAGGGGCTTTCTTTCTGAGAGGAACCACTGTGTACCAGTGTCACACGTTTTGGTGTCATTCTTCGTGTCATTCAGTAACAGTGCCAGTTTGACCATAGCTGGATGCAGAGAACCTTCTCAGGATTGTCAAAGGATTCTGCTTTCCAGGGGACCAGGTGTTGCAGCAGGGGAGAAGGAGTCACTTCTGGAATAGTGTTTAATTTCAGTTTGCAGCCATAACGAGGCAGCAGGTTAGGAGGTGAAAGAGGCTTCTGTTGTTTTAAGAGCTTGAGTTTTTTTGTTATTTTCAGTCCGAACTTCATTTGTACCAAAGAAAAAATTTTAATAACATGTTTTCACTCTATAGAAGTGCTTTCTTTTGATCCTCAGCAGGAATGCTTAAAGGCTTTCTTTTTTAATTCTTTCTCTTCACCCTCCCCTCCCTCTGCCTGTTGTCAAAATTGGGCATGAGATTTACATCTCGCGTCTCAGAGGGTTTTGAGGTTGAGGCCTGCAGTGTTTTGCTCCCTGTATCATAACTGACTTTGAATAAGATGATTGATCATGCAATTCTAAGGAACAAAGTAGAGACTTATTCCAGAAATCAAAAATATTTTGTGCAGAGAGAGCCCTAATGTTAATCCACTTTATATTTCTATCCCCTCTAAGAATTTTTGGGGAATGTTTACTCCCCAAAAGGACCAGATTTTTCTAGGGGACGAGTCTCACCTCAAGTTTACTCTCCAAAACAGTGGTAACTCACAATGCCCCAGTATGAAGGCTCTACAGGTGTGCTCTGCTGCAAGGGAGTGTTGTATAGCCAGAAGAGATGTGCTGGGAGTGTGTTAAATTGGTATTTCTGGGTGGTGTCTTCATAATAATCCTCTGGGAGAGGATGATGTGGAGCTACTGTCTCAGGTAGTGGTTGTCTTCCAGGAAAGCAGCTAATAAATGGTCTTACAATTCTGCCTCATGTATCAGCTGCTTATAATAATGTGCTATAAACCAAAACACTGAAGTACTAGAGCAGGAAGATGAGTAACTCAGTCCTAGGACCTCTGTTATGGATATTCTGGCTAGTGATCCTCTGGGATCTCATTTTCTGCAATAAAAAGTATGTAATTTTCAATTGCTCCCTCCATTCACATATTTATTTATTTAGTTTAATTCTGAGCTTTCAACTTGACAGACTGAATTTTGGCTTCTTGAATTTTACTTTATATTTGGATTAGTTTTGTTTATACAACAAATGGTGGCTTTAGGAAAGTAAAACCGCATGGTTTTGTGGTGTGAAGTTTTGTGTTTGTTTGCTAAACAGCTGCATGACTGGAATCTCATTATTTTTAGATGCTTACCGTCTCTGTGTCTCAAAGCAGTTTATCAGTGACTGCTCTTGTTATTACTAGTTCAGTTTGGGAGGTGGAAGGTCTAGGGTTTGTCTGATGAGGAAAGTAAGTGGACATAACATCTGTGGTTCGTTACAGCTGTACTTAAATTGGTGCAACTCCCCCTCGTGGTCATCCACAAAAGCAAGTCACTTCTAATTCCGAAGTAATTCCTGCTTTAACTGTCCTGGAATAGATTGTCAACTGAAAGCGTTCTTCATCGAGGCAGAGAGTTACTGTGTTGTAACTTACATTCATATCTCTTAATCTGCTCTGCTGCAGTTCTGGAATGTCTCCACAGGAGACAAGCCCTTAAGACTTCCTGATGTGGGCCAGATCCCCAGGTCTGTAGAAGTACAAAGGCAAAAGGCTTGCCAGTGAGTTTTTAGAGCAGATTGTAGAAAACACTGGGAAATGTTGCACAGAGAACAATGAAGTACCTCAGAGAGACTGGAAAAATGATTCAGTAGTGAGTTTTCCATTCATTTGTGAGTTCATGGCCATGTGCCAGGGTATGTGTCTATGGAGGTTTAAGTGCAGCTGCCTGCAGCAGTGGCAGAAATTGTGTGAGAACTGGGGTCAGTTTAAACAAAGCCATTTAGAGAGGGTTAGAAAGTACCTTCAAAAGTTTAACACTGAAGTTGCACGAGTTAAAATTTGTAATGTAATGGCTTCATTTGCTTCCGCTAAATCCAAATTTACCATTAATTCAATATAACAATACTTTAAAAACCTGCAAACCTGGTGTCTGCAAACTTAAATTGGTACACATGTGTGTATACCCAAAGGAAGGAAAAAGCAGTCTGTCACTGTAGGTTGGGAGCTTTGGGGAAATAAGTACTGTTTTGTGTAAAGGTTATTATTGGAATAGCCTGCAAAATAGCATGGGTGTGAATTTACTTCATCTCTAGAGACAGCCATCTTTGCTTCTCACTTGTACTCCACATGAGCAGGGCTTGGTGTAATATGTGAACCACTAGTACTTTAAAGTTTAAATCTCAGCATCTTTTAGGAAACAGTCAATATTCTCGACCTGCTTAGAGTTACATTTTTTCCCTAAAGTGGAGAAATGTTTGCAGAGGTGTGGACATTGACCCAATGGAACAAGCACAAAGGAGTCTTTAATTTGTATTTTGTTTGTAACATTTTTATTGTCTCTTTACCATGGTACTAAAGAACAGGGAAGGCTTTTGTAAAAACTGGTAAATTTAGAACATCATATGTTACTGTGTGCAAACTTGGGTAACTTTTTTAGCTTCTCAGAATGTAGTGGGTGTCACGAAAGATTGTGCTGCTGAAACAACTAAATTGATGCTTGTTAAATGGAAGTTGGCAGATGCCAAAGTATTTTTTATAAATACTTCATATGGATTGGAGGAAATGCGAGGCAGTACAACTGACTGCTGGTTATGTCTCAAGAAATATGGAATAGTTGGACATGAGTAATTCTTTTGAGCATCACCATGGAAGTTGCAGAAAAGCATTGACTAAGGGTTTGAAAACATGTGAATTATCTTTGTCATTTTGTAAAATACCATAAAAATTTGGGATATATGTTCATGTTTTGTGCTCTCTTGCTCTCAGATATTCCAAAGAAACATACATTATGTTTAGTTCTTAGAGTGGTGCTTATAGCAACATTCATAAATTATTTTTGCTGATTTCTGTGGGCACAGTAAATTGCAGCTGCTAAAAATGTGTTTGTTACCTGTAGTACTGAGGTGTGATTGTGCAGATTGACTGAAAGCAGACAGGTGTGTGTAATCCCATTATCCTGGCTCTAAGTGTATCATCCACAAAATAAATCTATTGCTGCTTTCTCTGAGCAGCAGGACTTGTCCACTTGATAACAAGATTAGCCCTGCCTGGCTCTTTGTTCTGCAAGGATGCTGTTTAGAATGCATGGGGGTCCAAAGTAATGCATGCTTGACAAAGAGTTGGTCGCTGGGGTTCTTGGAGAAGGTGTTGGCAGTGTGATTCCAAGAGCCTCCTCTTTGTCCATCTTCAGAGGCTGTGCCTACACCAGCAGGTCATTTGGTGTCACAGGAGTGGATCACTAGGGGAAGTTGTCAGCACACTTCTCACCTGTCTGCAGCGTGAGATGGAGGAGTTTTACTCTGGTTTAGGTTTTGGCCAGTCTCACTGTGTATGAGGTCTGAAGCTGGCCTGTGGAAGGCTGTCTTGCAGATTTTTGTCAACAGAAGACTTCTGAGAAATGCTGTGGTATCTTGTTGTTTGTTTCCTGCAGATGTCCCTTCTGCAGTGCCCTGGTGAATGTTCAAATGTAGCTGCAAGCTGTTGGTGGTTTCTTAGTCTCACTGTGCAGTCTTTTTGTCTCAGTTCTCTCCAATTTCTTCTTCTCCACACTCAAATCTGCAATTACTGGCTAAATCAAGGAAGTTGTTTTAGATGAACTCAGTCGTGTGACTGTAGCCTACTCCTAGAGGACACCTGTAGATGAATGGAACAGCTTCCCTGAAGCTATTTTTATAGAGAAGGAAAACAGGAACAGAACTACTGAGTTTGTAACTACTTTGCCTTCACTGATAGGAGGCAATCAGGGCTTGGGAGCTGAGCTGTCTCCTGAGATTACATCATCCTTGGAGCTGGGGAAAGTTAGCAGTGGGTGCAAAGCTTTGAGACACTGGTGCAATTTCCACATTGTCTTAGTGTTTTTTTGGATGTAGCTGCTGCCTAGTGGAACCTTGTGAACTTCACCTGGTCATCAGCCAAACCTAGCATTAGATTAGATAGGATAGATCTGCTGAGGGTGATGTGGTGACCATGATTTTGAAAGTCATCTTCACACATCTTTCTTTGAATAGCAGGCAAATAGGAAAAAATTTATGTTGTCCTGTGCTGGTGGTCCACGCTGTTTGCCCTCTGCTGTCCATGAGCTCTCAAACTGTGTGAGATCAACAACTGGGTGACAACTCACACCCAGTGCATTGGCCCACAGCAGCTCTGGCAGCAGCAGCTGGATTGTCCTGAAGGATTTGGTGAACTATGGTACATTGTGGGACATCTTTGCAGGGCTGGTGATGTTTGTGTCATGTACAGATCTAGCCTAAGAATGGCAGAGGATCCTGATGTCTTTCTGAAGTGAGCTTTGTGGTGTTTGGGTGTGAGATGCTCTTTGTCTGCCGTGCTGCATGGGTCAGGAGGATGGATGGAGCTTGGGCCCTTGTTGTGTGCTGGTGGAGGTGGAATGCAGGCTTAGTTTGCCATTTGCAGGATGGATGTTCAGGGTAGCAACTTGGCTACGAGATGTTACCTATGCCTTCATTGATAAAAACCATAAAAAGCAAATGGTCCAGAAAATGACCACATTAGATGGGGAATGTATTCAAATGTCCATGGTTTTTTGTTTGTTTTTTTTTTTCTAGTTTGACAGTGCAATGATTAAAACTGATAATTTCTAAAACTACTATTGTGTCATCTCTTTACTTCTCTACTGCATTCCAAAGGAGGGGGTGGGAGTAGCTGCACCACAAAATTTGCTGCCTTTTTCTGTCTCTCAGTGTTGACTGTTGATTCACCAGCCTTTAGGGGCAAACATAGTTCCTTTGTCACATGGTTGCCTTTTTGGGTCTTTTCTGTGTATTTGTGTGGATCTGTGATTGCTGTAACAAATTGATAATTTGTCTGCCAGAGAAAAAGATGCATATGTTTGCCCTCTTCTTCTGAGCTGTATAGTGTAGAAGAATGGAGACTTGCTTGATTTCTGCTTAGCTGTTGGGAAAGCTGTGCAGGGGTTGTGTAAGAGCTGTGTAAGTAGCTACTGTAGATGAGGGGAGAGAGGCCTAGATACTCAATCTTTGTAAGGATGTTCTCTTACCAAAGATACCTCTCCTCTAGACAAGAACTTCTTGTGAGGAAAAACAAAAATCCACCTTTCCTGTTCTTAAACTTCTGGTAGATCGAGTGATTTCAAAGAACAAACACATCATTCCAAGTTTGGCTGTATTCCCCAGAGGGCCTGCATAACCAGATTTCTTTGGTTTCAGTAGCTACTGCCGCAAAGCACTTGGTGGCAGAACTCTCCACACAGTTGTCCTGCCCACAAAATTAAAAGCATTAATTTTCTGGACAGGGTCTGTACCCATCCAGCCTCGTGGTGACTTAGCAATGCCATGTCCCAGCTGCATTTTGTTTCACATTAGCTAATGCTCTTGCAAGGAAGGTACAAGGTGCACCATTCTAACAATCCAGTTGAATGGGGGATCTCGCTGGGGATTATACCAGAGATCCCCCAGCCTATACCCAGATCCACCAGATTATACCCAGAGCTACAGACACACATTAAATGTTGAAGGTTAACATGGCCCACAAGGACAGGGAGAAAACTCAAGGCCACCTTTTCTTTTAGAACAGGAGAAATAGGGAGAATAATGAGGGGACTGTCACCAAGATGAGTGCTGTGGGCTAAAAGTAAGGCAACAGTGTCTAATGTAGGCATTCAAAACTGGGGAGTGTTTCAAAGTATGACCAGCTGGAAACAGTGAAAGCAGCAGACAGAGGTAATGATTGCAGATGCTGAGGTAGATGACTGCAGCTTCATGGGCTTCAGCTTGGTCAGATGACTTGTGCATGCTGACTGGCATGTCCTACATCCTAACAAAGCTGGGGTTTTGGGCTGTGCTGTTGTGCTGAAGTGTGTCTCCATACTCAGAGAGGAGGGGAAGCACGAATCTGGAACCACAGCAATAATGACTTCTGCTGAACTTTCTTAGAAATGGGGGGATTTTTTAAAGATAAGACAGTCTATCAATGTTATTATAGGTAATCCTTTACATTGAATTCTGCACAAGAAGTTTAGCAATAAATCAAATTATTCCTGTTACACATGGCAAATACATAGAGAATTTAAGAACTGAGATTCTTATGCTACCGCAGTCCAGATGTATTGAGGCTCTGTCCAGACTTCAGATGTCTGAGGGCCTGCAGTATACCTTCCTTCAGTTAACTTATAAATGTCTGTCTTTTATGCTGCCTAGTTTACACAAAGCCTAGACCAGATACAATGTATAACTGAAAATCTTTGTAAAAGTAGTTCAGTTTTGTAACACTTGAGAAAAAGCTCTCATGTTTGTTAAGGACTGTAAATTGCAGAGGCTGGAATATCTATAATTTAGTTCAAGCTATAATTTAGGTTAGAACAAAAAATGCAGTGAATTTGGTAGTAGGTTATTTTGAAAAGTATTTTAAATACTTGTACTTTAGTTTGCTTCAGATAGTGAGATGTAATATTCCTCTTTTTATTGTTTATAACATTTGCTATAGTTAAAAACTATAGGTATATATGTATTTTTATTTTGCATGTGAAAATACTTAAAGGGAAAATATGGAATTAAGTTGTTTTACTATAGAAAGAAATTCTGTTGCCAGATCCCTGCATGGGCCATTCATTTGAGTTGGACTTGGTCTTAGTGAGTCCCTTCCAACTCAGAATATACTGTGACTCTGTGTAGTTAATACAAAAGCATTTGGAGTGTATAAAAGTAAAAGAGCAGAGTAACCTGCTTTATCCTTCTGTGTCTGTGTCCATTTATACTGTCAATGGCAACTTAAGTGTCAAGATGTCATGTTGGAGTAGTTTTTTTGAGTTTGTTTTATTATTTTTTTTAACTGCGTGAGTGGCTTGCTATTGACCTTTGAAAGCATTCCCCCACATGCCTTATCCTTACCTGGGTAGGATTTTTGATTAATATTCCCATAACCTTTGAATAGCTAATATGGAAGTTCAGACCAGAATTTATATGCAGACACGTGTATGTGTGTGTATATTGCACGTGTTGGGCGAATGATGGTGAAGAGTTTGCAGCCAGCTCGTTCTTGTTTCAAGTACAGGAACGTGTCACTGCAGAGTGATTCGGCTCCCCGAGCCCTGCACCTGAGCTCTACCTGGATGGTTCTGGGGGATGATGGAGCCCTGGGTGGTTCTGGTGGGTGATGGAGCCCTGGGTGATTCTGGGGGGTGATGGAGCCCTGGGTGATTCTGGTGGGTGATGGAGCCCTGGATGGTTGGGCTGGTGGGTGATGGAGCCCTGGATGGTTCTGGTGGGTGATGGAGCCCTGGATGGTTCTGGTGGGTGATGGAGCCCTGGATGGTTCTGGTGGGTGATGGAGCTCTGTCCCACCGAGCCCTGGGGCACCTGGCTGCCTTCCGGGCAGGCCCTGGGAGCTTCACAGCTGCAGGATTTTGGGATCAGCTGCCCTCTGATCCTCAGGCGCTGACCGCTGGCAGCTTAGTGAGTCCCCGGCTCTGGGCGGAGCGCTGCTGGGCACGGTCCCCGTCCCGCTTATCAGCCACTGCCCGCCGGGCTGTCCCCAGGCTTTGTTCACTGCCCTTTCACAGTCTCAGTGCATGTGTTGCCTTTACTGTTCGGTTGAGGGACAAAAATAAACTTATATCTTTGCAAACATCTTCCACTGCAGAACAGCATCGTTTGTCCCACTGGCTTGTTTACTACTCTTTATTTTCTGTGCACCACCCCACCCTCTGCCAGCTCTTTGAACTTCAGATTTCCCTGGAGTAGGAAACTTAAACTATTGTGCTTTAAACTACGGGAGCAACCTACTTTGTACTCTGACAAAATACTTCATTCTTATCTATGTAAATGTTAAATTGATTACATTTTTAAAATGTTTGAAAAGCTTCTAGATTAAACATAATTTCATGTACTTCTAGTTTATTGTGGAAGGTGCAGAAAAGAATGCTTTTTTTTTTTCAAAGTAGCTTATTAAAATAAAAATCAAATTCAAGTATGTTTGATGCTTTTCTTTTTACCTCTGTCAAATCAGGATGCACTAATAATGCATATTAAAGTTACAAGTATTTACATTTGTAATATATATCTTATATACATTCATAGCTAAATATAAATAGTGACTTTTAGTCCTTAAAAACTTTTGTTGTTTTACCCATGTAATCTCAACTGAATTGAGAAAATACAGATTACAGCTGATACTTGCTGCTGGCAGCAGTTTACAGTTCAGATTACAGTTCAGGTAGAGACGTGGTGTATATGGGCTCTCAAATGAGTTCATACCATGTTCCTTGCTGGTTTAAAGGATTGTTGGCATTGCTAATGTTCCTGGGTATTCCCATGTTCCTGTTTTGCAGTTCTGCTGTTAAATAGCAGCTTTTAGCAGGCATGTAGCAACAAGACACTGACACATAAACTGGCTCGGCCTCCTGCAAAATCCTTACATACCAAATTAAGTGTATTTAACTTGCCTTTGATCTAAATTCACCAATGTAACTTCCAGTGAGAAAAACCTAATCTTTTCTCAACCTTGCTTTGAATGTATTGAACTTGAAAATTTCATTCTTCTTTTAGTTTCATGTATTGGGACATTTATTTGTCATGATTTAGTTAATTGTGCATGAACTAGAAGCCAGATTCTTGGCAGCTGATTGACTATGGCCATCAGCAAATTGCTGCTCTTGCCAGCCTGTCTAGGAATTGCATGAAGGCGTTCATCTCTCTGGCTATGATGCTAATCTTGTTTGCATCCAGTCGAGAATAACTCCATTGTAACCATAGTGTCAGATTAAATCAACCATGCCATACTTGCTCCTCTGTTTTTAATTGAAACAGATTAGCATTGGAGAAGTGGCTGAAGATCCTGTGAAGATTTAGTGTAGCTCTGTGAGTATGAGGAGTAATTACTGTTTCCTCTTCTGAGATCCTCTGTGTGCACTGGGATTGACAGTGGCTGTCCTGACTATCACATCTGAAAACTTACATGTTTATAAATATATTTAGTTTAGGGTTTGAGGCTGTACTTCAATTCTGTAGTGACTGGATAGTGGGTTTGTTTGTCTGGAACTGTAAATTATTAACAATTAATTTTTAATTATTAATCATGAAGGTGCCCTGTGAGAAGCAAGGGAGTTGGTGATCCTTCTGATTCTCTTCTAGTTTGAGATATTCTGTGACTCTTAATATTCATTATTTAGGTAGGTGTTATTTCCTGTGAAGCAGATACATAGTTACATGAATAGCAATGTGTATCTTTTATATAGGTAGGAATCTGAGGTATGGTGTGGTACAATTGTAGAAATACAGATTTAAGCCCACCTTTGCTTCAGTTACTGAAATAGAGAGTTATGTAAGCATCAAGGTTGTAATGTTGTTGCTTTAGTCACCCGATCTGTATCAAGGAGGTGACATGGCTTAACGCTGAGACAGTTGGTGGCTGTCATTGTTTAACCTCAGTATTAACTAGATAAATGAAGCTAAATGTTTTCACATGGTAGGTGGGGCTCAGTGTTTAGGAGAACAGATTATTACTGTCATGGATATCTGACTCCAGTGGCTGAACAAAGGCCTGAGTCCTCTGTGTATCTCAGCAATTCTAGGTATTTCCTGTCTCTTACAATAAAGGTTTGCCACAGATGATTGTAACAAAGATCTTGATATTTCATTCCACAGTTTTCTATATTATGAAAGTGTCTCTGTGACAGTAATCAGCAGAGTACAGGAGAGTATTTTCACTTACTCCTTTTGGCATATGCTGGTAGTTATTGTACATCAGAACTCCAGAGGCTGATCATCTCTGGTAATGCTTCTCTCTAGGATCAGACTGAGATGAGGTACAACAGAGCATTTGGAATGTCTGCCTAGAATAATGAACTTGGTTCTCCTGTGCCTTGGAATTGTAAGCCTGCTCAGCACAAAACAGAGAAGCATGGCGAGCACAGGATCCATATATAGTTCTAGGTTGCAATTTACTTGTTGGCAAAACACATATAAGAACATGTTTGCACTTAGACTTTTTTTCTGTGTTTTGTATCATTTGTTTTCACTTGTCTCAGGTGTGTTACTGTTTGTAGAACCACACCATAACTGGATTTCTGAGGTAGCTTATCTTTGTTGCTGGAGAAAATATAACATAGATAAGGAATCTAGGACTTAATAAGGTGTTCATGTTTGTTAGTGGAAAGTTTGCATCCCACAGTCCTTGGTTCTTTCCTGATAGTGATTGAGGCAGTGCCCCTCTTGCTGTTGCAGACTGCATCATCTTCGACTTTACAGCTCCTATTGTTGGTTTGGGGTTTTTTGTATTTTTTTTTTAAAGATTGTTACTGTATTCTAGCTTGCCTTATATTTACTGAGTTGTGTTTCCCATGGTCAAGAAGATGAGAATTTATATTTTAGGACTTACATCTGCCACGTGAAGCTCCCTTTCTGTTTTTTCAGGAGTCTGGTTTCTCTCTATTTTTATCGTTCTCATCACCCAATGTGCAGTTTCTCATCTCTTTTTCATATGACAGTGCAGTGGTTGCTAATGCTTTGAATGCCAAGTGCCTTAGTTTCCTGGAAGAGCGAATTTTGTGTGTTTGTGGCACATGCAGACCCTGAACTTCCTGAAGAGAGGAGGATTATGGTATAAGATTCTGAGTTTAATGCCAGACTTGGTTGCTTAGGACACCAGGATGTGCGTGCATGCGATTAACCCGGCTGACCACTTGGGTAAGGTGTGGTTTGTGGCTGGGACATCCATGGTCCAGATGAAGTGCCCTTGAAGCCACTGAATCTTACTGTCTGTGAGCTTGTGGCCTTGGCTTTACTTTTTGCTTCCAGACTATGCAGCTGGAGGAGCAAAAACTTTGGTTTTGGTAAGATTTTGCTTTTATGGTCCATCAGGAAATGCAGACATACTATTTTCTATGACCAAACTTTTCCATTTTGGCTAGCTGGAAGGGTAGCCCACATTTAAAGATTCCTCACTGTTAGCAAAATTCCAGGCACAATTCACTAACACTTCTAGTGTTCTTAAATGGTAAAAGTAGGCAGTTGCTAAAAATAAATCTCTATTTTACAAATCCCATTTGTGTGTGCTTGAGGCAAAGTTTTAAATTTTATAGAGTTTTTTTGGTTGAGAAATTTGAAAAAACTCATTGGCTGTAAAATCTATTAGGAGTTTTTTGGAGAACTCTGTACTTCTTTTGAAAGGAATAATTCAGATGGTATATTATGTATGCTAATTTCCAAAAGCATGGTCACAGCCTATAATTTTTAAATAAATTCTGCTGGTAACCCATTGGAGACTTTGTTTTCCAATGCCTGACTAAAGAACAAGGAGAAAAGTAGAAATAAATAGATAAATGTTTTTTCCTAATAAGATGTATTAAATCCTGAGCTGATAATTTCATGCTATACCAAATAAATTACTTGAGTGGTTCCCCTTAATTACTTGTACTGAAACTTCTGATAACAAAGGAATTCATAAATGAACCTAGAAGAGACATAGATATTAAATTTGCTGGGAAAAAAAATGGGATGAAAGAATTGCAGAGAGTTCGCACGCTAGAAGCAACTGGACAATAAAATAGTGGGTGTGATTTAGGGTAGGAAAGTGCAGAGTAATAGTTTGGGGGGAAATAACCCCCAGAATAATAAATATGAGGGAAAAGTAACGCCCACTCTCTGTACAAGTGGGTGGGCACAGTATTTTATCACTTACTGTCACTCAGAAAGGCAATGTTGTCACTGGAAATGTGGTATCAGTCAAAGCAAGTGGAAGGCAAAGTATATTATGAAAGGAGCAGAAATCAAAATTTAAAGTATTGCTATACTAATATATAAATATAATATAAAAATTATAGCAGAAAGACAAAATTACATGGAAAAAGTATAGTGCAATCTGTTACCAGTTTGTCAAAACACACATTAGGCTGCAAAGCTAGGAGTTACAATAAACAGGTAAAACGCAATATTTTCTCACCAATGTCTGCTTAAATTATGCAGGACAACTTACTGCTGTGGTATTGTACAAAGTGTTTAAACTTAAATGATTGAAAAAGGGATAAGATTTTAGGAAGAAAGATTTGTCACTGTCTTCTCAGCACAGTGGTTGTGTGACAATGTGAGCTTGTTTAGGAAACTGGGAGAGGTGTCAGCTTGTCTTATTGCAGCCCCCTTGCTACCAGCCAGGGTGTCCAGCTGAAAGGTCTGACTCAGGAGGTCAGCTTGTGTTTTCAGAACATCAGATTTCTTGCTCTTGTGCTCATACTTTCAGGTGTCAGAAGGTAAATGTTTTTAGTAAGCAGAAAGAAATAAAAAAAATATTGTAAAAGCTGTTATTCTTGGCAGCCAAGTCCTTGGAATACTACTCTGATTACATTATAGGCTAAACATAGCATTCTTCTGAAATATTTGCATTTCTCAATTTATCTGTTAGGGTGATTTTGCATTTAAATAAAATATGCTCTTTAAACGAGTATTTAGACAATGACAACATGCTTTAGTAAAACTCTTGCAAACATTTTGTTTTTGCTTGTCATTCATTATCTACCCCTAATATACAGCATCATTATACATACAGTGATTCTTGTGCTATTTTAGCTTTTAGGTAGCTTCATAAGACAGAAACTCTGTAAGAGTGGTAAAGGTTGGTTTTATGTCCTAACTTTCTTTATGACCAGATGTTTTCTTTATGCTCATTTTCTGTATCAAAGGAGCAGGCTTAAAATATGTAACTTCATTAGCTCTATTGGAAAATACTATTTAAAAACTGTCAAGTGCTTATAAAAATATTTGGTAAAATACCTCTGTGAATTAACTCCGTTTCATTGAAATAAATATTGAGATTTTAAAAAATCTTTACTTTTCTATATAAGATAGATGAAAAAGTTTTTTGCTGGTAGTCCAAAACTTGCTCTAGAAAATTAATTTTACTTTTTATTGAATGAGACAGACTTTGAGTAACAAAAAGGAAGAATTCACAATGATCAATACAAATTCTACAAGACAATGTCAAAAATAAACTTAATTTCTGTAACAATAGAATATGACTACCCAGACTATTTTGTTTATCCTAACTTCCGGGAAGAACAGAGCAAATTTAAATCAAGAACTGAGAAGAAAAGAAACATCATAATTATGGAAAGGGAATTTAATTTATTTAAGGTAAATTCCTGACTGCTTTTTTCATCTGAAGCTGTGCAGCCTTTAGGAAATAATGCAACTTATGGAACTGGAACACAGTATACCAGAACTGCATTTTACTCCTTGACATGAAACACTCAAATCTTGGGTTCCAGCAGAGGCAGCTCGAGAGGAGACATGCAGAGAGGGGATCAAACTAATGTGTGCCTGTTGTAATGGCTTGTGCAGAGGCAGCACACAGCTGCAGTGCTCTGAAGGGTACTGCCAACATTTCTTTGCTTTATCATAAAGCACTTCTGTGTTATTCTTGCTGTGCCTTATCTTATTCCTTCCTCCCCACACATTCCTGTATTTATTACCAAGGCCTTTAAGGACTTGTAAATATTCCATTCTGTAAGGGAAATTTATTTAGCAATGTCTTGTAAACTGCATGTTCAGTAGTAAATCTTGCTTCTTGGGTGAGGATATACATATATATATATATTTAGGATAATTAAAAGCTGAACAAGGTAAGGGTACAGTTCTGGACTCAGAATCTAATCCTTCCTTTTACAGCCATTGATTGAATGTTTGCGAGACATAGATATTGATGGCAAAGAATTAAATAAAATCTTACTAAATAAAATTCTTACTAAAAGCTTGGTCTGAAAATTGCATGCACTGTCCCTGTTTAACATCACACATGACATTTGCACACACAGTAGTATTTCAGCCAAAATAATTTGCCCTAACAATAAAGCTGAGAAAATGTAGAACTGAAAGGGTTTTTTTTACTTAAAGATCTGTCTAGGTGTGAATAAGCAATTGAATGTGTTGAGCAGGAAAAGTTAAACTTCATTCCATGAATTCTCTACTAAGAGCAGTCATCAGTTACTCACTGCCTGGTGCTTGGTAGTGCAGGCAAATAAGTTGTCAATCATGTTGAGAGAGATTTGAAATGAGATGTTTAAAAATGAGAAATAATATTTGGATCTCAATAATAAAAAAACCCCCAAATCTGTTTCGTTTGAGAGAAGATGAGTACGACACACCACTTAGAACTGAAAATGTAATCTAACAGGAACTGCAGGAACAGACACACCTT
Organism: Thryothorus ludovicianus; assembly: GCA_013397245.1. Lineage (NCBI taxonomy): Eukaryota > Metazoa > Chordata > Aves > Passeriformes > Certhiidae > Thryothorus > Thryothorus ludovicianus. Next base: position 621,662 of record VZTB01003128.1, on the reverse strand, counting down.
GAAAAACCTCAGGGCATTTGTTTAGAAGCTGACTGGTGTACCAAGAAACTCAATGTTTTACTTTATTTTATAAATATCTTGGGCTTTCATAATACTTTCAGATTCTAATGTTGTCAAATAGGAAGAATGAGGTTTGGATAGCCAAAGATTGTCCAAGATCCTGGGACAAGGGCTGGGCTGGAGGTGTTAACGGAGCCTCTTGCCACTCAGGCCAGTGGGTTTTGCTTTTTCAAAACTGCTGAGCAAACACCATTTTCTAGTATCTTTTCAAACCTACATAGGATTAAATGTGAGCCCTAGTGATGAAAGTTAGTTTTGATGCTTTGAATTATCTTTTAAAAATTGCTAACCAAAGCCTTTTTCTTCCCTGTAGCCTTTCCTTATTCTCATGAATCTGCACTGTTCACCAGACGTCCACACATTTCTGTGCAGAGCCTTTGTCCCAGCCTGCCTAGATCAGATTCACGTGGTTCACCCGTGTCGCAGCCTCTGTGAGAAAGTGTATTCTGACTGTAAGCACTTGATGGACACTTTTGGAATTGCATGGCCTGAAGAGCTGGAATGTACCAGGTATTTTTCATACTGACAGGTGGTGGGAGTGGTATTTTCATGTTTGACCCAGACTGAGTTGAAAGTCTGAGGCAGAATGTTAAATATGATCTTGCTGTAACTTCCTTAGTGTGCTGACCCTACAGTCAGCATGGATGGACCTTATGGTCCAGCTTATGCATGGACCATTTCTTTATTGAAACATTTTGTTATTCAAATGTTCACCTGCATTTTCTGCCTGTGACATTTTTGCAAGACAGTTCTGCAGAAGTTCTTTTCAATAATCAGACCCTTGCAAGAGTTTTTTTACTATATATAGTGTTTTTACTATATATTTCTAAAAGTTTAAAATATATGTTACAGCATTGATTTTACTTTGGTTTCTGATCTCTAAACTAAGGATGATCATGCTTACTTTATTAGGGGTTTTAGAAGTAACTGCTCATAAGATAATAGAATATAGAATATTCTATTTGAATAGACACAGAACATTAAATAGTAGAAACCTTATCTTGCTCCTAAGTGCTTAAATGTGCCAAGCTACTCTTGTGCTGCTTTTCCTGTATTGTCTGCTGAAATTCTCTTTTTTGAAATGTCACCTTTTCCTCAAAGGTGTTCACATGTCTGTTTCAGATAGAGGACAATTAATACTTCATTTGGGCAAAAGATCTCTACATATTTTAAATGGAAACCACTGGAGCAGTCCAGTGCAATCTTCTGGAGATTATGACCTCCAGCTGTGGATATTTATAAATTATTCATGCCAGATTTGTTTGTTTGTTTGTTAACACACATCAGGCCAAGAGGTACAGGAAAGGAGCAGAGAATGGAAACTCAAATAATTTTTCTAACCCACATGCAGTTGGTACTCTGTGATGGGGCTGAGGGAGAGCTGGGACAGTAGTCCTGTGGATGACCTCTGGTAGAAATTAGTGTTGGAGTCAGTATGACAAGTGGCATTAATGCTATTTCCTATAGTTCTGCAGAAGTATATAAGTTGTGGGTTTTAAGACAAGAAGGCATTAATTTCTCCTATCTTCTGTGAGGTTCTATACAACAATAGTGCCCCTCAACTAGCAGATATATTCAAGGACTTTTTTTTAAGAAGTAAGACAATTACAATTGAATCCAATTATTCCATATATCTTTAAAATGACATTTTAAATCAAATAATGTTTTTTGCAGGATTTAGTGCAGCCTGAAATTATTTTATTACTGCTAGCATGTACTGAAAATGAACCTTTCCTGTTCCTATGTGAAGTGATACTCCCTGGTAGCCAATCCTAAAATGTCCATGTCCTGAGAAGTCCAGGATGTTCTCAGAGCAGCAGAGATCCTGCTGCTGGGGCCCATGGAAGAGGAGCTGGAGTGAGCCTGGGCAGTAACTGCAATACTGAGGTTCACACTTCTGTATTCCTACAATGAACGTGAAGCTGATTAAGGCAATGAGTGAATGAAGTTCACTCTGTTTCCACGTGTATTGCTCCAGCCTGTGGTTCATGAAAGGATCTGCCATAGAATCAGCTTTCTTAACAATTTGTCTGGATTTAGTTGTACAAAATGGTAGTGCAGTAAAACAAAGAACTGAAGGAGTTTTTAGCTGAAACTGAGCTTGGATACTGAATTGACTCTTGTAACAGTGTTTGACAAAGAATGTTGAGATAACAGAATTTTACTTTAAAAGCTGGAATGCAAAGTTTGTTCCTTTAAACATCAACTTGGAATGCTTGTGACCATAAATCCCATTTTAAATAAACACCTACCTGCTTGAGTTATATAATCTTATTTGAAGATACATCCAGCGCTGCTAATATGGTATTACCCATATAAAGAGATCACATCTTGTGTCCAGTTAAACCCTGGAGCAGTTGAGTCTTGAGCACTTTTTAAATTAACATCACAGAGCTAGAAAATTGCTAAAATACTAATAATTTTTACAGTGCTTGCATTTTCTACCTTGGGTTTTTTTTTTTTCAGTTAGGTAATTTATTGTTGGCAATGAAATAGCAGTACAACACAAAAAATTATAATAATCATATACTAGTCATCAGTTATGATGTCAATCTTCTTCCTTAATTGAAGCTTGCATTTTGACAGGGTTTTTTGCTGTCACAGTCTGTTATCAAAAATTTAAAAACAATTACTGTAAATATTTTGTGAACATGTGTAAAAGTTTAGTATAACTTTAAAGATTAGAATGATTGCAATTTGAGTAGTGTTTCATAAACCATGAAACAACAGCGTTAAATAAATGCGATTGAAGTCTTCTGAAATGAAGATAGTTGAAGTTTGTTTTTTATAATGCCATCTGATTTTTTTCATATAATTTCACATTTGCATGATCTATAAGATTTTAAATTTGGGATCAGATTTTTCTCATATTTCTAAGAAGTAATTCTAGTTGAGAATGAGGGCTATTGAGATATTTCCTCTTCTCTTTATTTATTCAGACTACTCAATTGTGATGAGACTGCTTCTGCCACTGCTGCTGTAACCACAAACGTGCATGGAACTCAGAAGACCCCAAGCCACATCCGAAGGGATTATGGATTCTGGTGCCCCCGACACCTACACACTACCAATGGACAAGGCTACAAGTTTCTAGGAATTGACCAGTGTGCACCCCCATGTCCCAATATGTACTTCAAAAATTATGAATTGGATGTGGCAAAAAGCTTCATTGGAATAGTTTCAATCTTTTGTCTTTGTGCTACGCTTTTCACATTCCTAACTTTTCTGATTGATGTTAAAAGGTTTAGGTACCCAGAGAGACCCATCATCTATTATTCTGTCTGTTACAGCATAGTCTCTCTAATGTACTTTATTGGGTTTTTACTTGGGAACAGAACTGCCTGTAATGAGGCAGATGATAAGTTAGAAATTGGTGAAACGGTTGTTCTCGGCTCCCAAAACAAAGCCTGTACTGTCCTATTCATGGTTTTGTACTTTTTCACTATGGCAGGGACTATATGGTGGGTGATCCTGACAATCACTTGGTTCCTTGCAGCGGGAAGAAAGTGGAGCTGTGAAGCTATTGCACAGAAGGCCATGTGGTTCCATGCAGTTGCCTGGGGAATTCCTGGTTTCCTAACCATTATGCTCCTTGCAATGAACAAAGTGGAAGGGGACAATATCAGCGGAGTGTGCTTTGTGGGTCTCTATGACCTGGACGCCTCCCTGTACTTCGTGCTTTTGCCCTTGTGCCTCTGTGTGTTTTTCGGTCTCTCTCTCCTTTTAGCTGGCATTATCTCTCTGAACCACGTGCGCCAGGTCATTCAGCACGACGGCAGGAACCAGGAGAAGCTCAAGAAATTCATGATCCGAATTGGGGTTTTTAGTGGTTTGTACTTGGTGCCACTCGTAGCACTTCTTGGATGTTACGTTTATGAACTGGTGAACCGGAAAATCTGGGAAACTACTTGGGTGTTTGACCACTGTGACCAGTACCACATTCCTTGCCCTTATCAGGCAAGTAACATTTTCCTTAATAATACAGTAAATGATATTGTAAAGTTAGTTAGCAAAAACCCTTATGCATATCTGCCATGCAGTGAGTAAATTATTTTCACATTAAGTAATCAGTTCAAGAGCATGGAGTGATTAATTCCTCTTTAAGTCAAAAACAATGGAATATTACTTTTGCTTTGAAATTTTTAATCTAATTGGTAGCATTCAGCTGTTAAATTCCAACTTGCAGCTCTAGCAGAATATATAGCTTTTTTATGATCTTTGAACTTCAGGTTACAGATTGTGATGGAGGAGGGTCATTCTTCACAATATTTGTTTCTAAAAGTATTTGCTTAGTACTTCAGTGCCAAGCCCAGTATCAAAGTACGTAAGTTGAATTTTCATCAGTTTCAGTTGAAGCTGAAATAATGGTTCTGGAAAATTTAGACTAAATTGGATTTTAAATGCTGCTTATAACTACAGATTTAGAGTCACTTTTTTCTTTTTATTTCTTCAAAGTGTAGAAGTGTAAACCACTTGAAATTACAGAACAAATTTCCCAAATATTTTTTTCCACAATAGCTGTCGTTTGCAGGCTGATTTTCAGAAATGCAAAGAATTCTTTATTAAAAAACTAACTAAAAACCAAAGAAAAATACCCTCAGCTTAAAATTGTGGAGGTGGTTGTATTGCCTCTTACAATCTAACTTCCTTGGAAAGACTTTTAAATTAAATCTGCCTATCTTCAGTGGATTAAATCTGCTGCAATTGCAGGGAGATTTATATACTTAAAAGTATTTTTTTTTTAATTTAAGAACAAATATGTAAGAAGACAACATCACTAAGAGAAATGCAACTATCTCATGTCATCTTTAATTGCATTACACTTCCCATCTATGTTTTTGCTGCAATGAACTGTCATTAAAAATGAGGAATATAAACACAGGCATTATGGAATGGTCAGGATTGATTTCTTTAAAAGTATAAACGTCATTTATTATCCTCTGGATTGAAGCTGGTGGTGTAGGCTGAGAGTAGCACAGCTCACAGACAGCTTGGTTATTTTGGCTTCCAGTACTGTTTCTTAACAAGTGTATTTTGACTTCAGTTTTATTCTGAGCTCTGTATAAACCTAAATGTTTCCAATTATACAAGTTTGAAAACAAGACTTTAATGCTTTTAAAAAAAAATCAGTTAATTTTTTTTGTAGTGCCTAAATATAACAGCTTGGCATAATAACACAGAGCATGTATTTTTAGCCTTTAATCAGCCCATTGGAAGGAAGAGCTATCAACATTAAATATTGCACAAAGATCTATGGGATCTGTCCCTCTAATAGACAGTGTGTGCTAATTGTGGAATAGCTTCAAGTGCTGTGCTTGCCCTTGGCTTACCTGAGCTGGCTTGTAGGCTTTTGTTACATTTGCCAGATGAAAACCAAATAAAAACAAACTGAAGCAGCTAATGTTACCTGGCTAACAAAAATAGTGACTTTCATAGGTGGGTCTGGCAGATAAGACAAGTGGCATAAATTAAATCTGCATCATGAGAGCAGAAGATAATGATCTCTCACTGAGTTAGATGTCTCAGCTCCTATGATACTGCTGTGCAAATAGGTGGAATAATTTTGCAATAAACAGAAAGCTGCTGTGTAGTTCCCTACAGCTCCTTGAAGATGCTGTCTAATCAGATTAACTCCCAACTAATCCTTCCAGTACCTGAAGGGAGCCTACCAGAAAGAGGAAGAGAGACTTTTTACAAGGGCATGTAGTGACAGGATAAGGGGGAATAGCTTTGAACTGAAAAGAGAGTAAGTTTAGATTAGATATTAGGAAGAAATCCTTTACTTTGACAGTGGAGAGGCACTGAAACAGGTTTGCCAGAGCAGGGCCAGGCTGGATAGAGCTTTGATCAACCTGGTCTAGTGGGATCTTGCGATCTGTGACATCTGGGGTGGAAGCTGATGATCTTTAAGGTCCCTTCCAAGCCAAACCATTCTGTAATTCTGTGATCCACTTCCTATTTCTTCTGAGTTGAAGAGATAAATGTTTTACACTTACCCCTGGAGAACATTTTTACTAATGCTATTACTCTCAAAATTGCCTCTCCTTTCAATTTAAAAGAAAAACAATTCCTTCTGACAGATCTCTTTTGTGTGTATATTCAGCTGAACCATGTCTCACTTGTCTGTACATGTCTGATGTTTGTCTGCAGTACAAGCCCCAACAAAGAGCAACAGTCATAAGGAGAAAGTCTCTCTTCTAAGAAATTTGTTTTCTTTCTTTGAAAAAAGAAATCAATGAGTATATTTTCTTCTTTGCATTTATTAAATTTTGTTGTCTTTTAGGCAAAGGCACTAGCAAGACCGGAAATATTTTTGTTTCTGATGAAATATTTGCTAACATTAATTGTTGGCATATCTCCAGTGTTCTGGGTGGGAAGTAAAAAGACCTGTTCTGAGTGGGCCAATTTCTTCAACAGAAACCGCAAAAGAGAGTAAGAAATTTTTTTTTTCTATTTTTTGAAGTGTATACTTAAATTTAGCTTTCAGACATGTTTCTTTGTATATAGTTCAGGTAATCAAAATGTTGTCCTCAGACTATAAATGCTGCTTTGGGCATCAGCAGAATTCCATTGGAATCTGGGGAAGTTTTAAATATGCAGTGACTTTTTAACAACAGTCTCAAGAAGACAGAGGATATTTTCCTCTGCAGATTTCTCTTTGGTAGAGCAGAAGGTGTGTTGCTGTGTTTAGCATTGGCTAATACATCTCTGGCACACAGTCAAAGGAGGAAAGATAATTTCAGCCATCAGTTTAGTTCTTTTCATGTGTTGTGATCACTTCATTTGACACAGTACTTAGTACTACGTTTACTGTCATACAATAATAATTTCCTCTTTTCTGCTCTGCTAGGCTTGTCTTATTTTAAAATTAATTTAATCCTCCTTACTATCACTTTTATTGCATTAATCTAGTGCTCCTTTTCTTTTTTTAATTAAACAGAAGAGTTCAATTTTATTACCTAATTTAAGTAAATTTATATTCGTGGATTTAAACAGCTTATAAATTTTGTCTCCATTTCTTGTTGTTTTTTTCAGTTCTTTTTTTATGGCTTGATTATTTCTTTTCAGATTATCTTTTACTTAATAAATGATATCGTGGTTTTAGGTAATTTTGTTTCTTTGGATTTCCCAAGGTAGTAGTCTTTAAGCTCTTTTTATTTTACTTGTACATTCCTCAATGGTGAATTTAGAGCTTCCTTTCCCTCTCCCCTCTTTTTCAATTTCCTGTATAATTTTTTCTCAAGTTTCAGATGTTAGTTGCTTTTAGCTACAAGGATTTAAAAATAATGAAGTAATTTTTACAGTGCTTACCTTTTTTCATTTGAAGGAGGTTGACTTTATATAAAGTTAACTTGGTATTGCAGCTGCTTATGAGCTAATCCTTCTTTTTTCTCTAGTAGACCATTAATTCACTGTAGTCATTGGACCTATTTGCAGAAGTAAGAAATGTAGAAATCTGCTTTATTTGTTTTTTAATTTGTTCCACAGACAATTACTTTGGAACCATTATGATTTTTTTCTCCTCTTTTCACATATATTTTTTTCCCTGTGTTCATTAACATGCAGCTCAGATTGCATCACTGGTTGCTGTTCTTTCAAGGTTTTGTGTATTGCTCTTTATTATTTTATAGCTAAGGTTATCCTCTTTGTTCAGTTATGTGCTTGTACTCTCTTTCAGTCCAATCAGTGAGAGTCGAAGAGTGCTGCAAGAATCATGTGAATTTTTCCTGAGGCACAATTCCAAGGTTAAACATAAAAAGAAGCACTACAAGTCAACTTCACACAGACTGAAAGTGATTTCAAAGTCAATGGGAACCAGTACAGGTGGCACAACAAATCATGGAACTTCTGCAGTAGCCATCACTAATCACGACTACTTAAGCCAAGAAACTGTGGCAGAAATTAAAACCTCTCCAGAGACATCTGAGAAAGAGATGGAGGCGGAGGGAGCCTCAGCCCGCAGGGTGGAGGAGGGTGAAAGCAGCGGGGATCAGATGATACCCAGTGTGAAACTGACCGTGGAGCAGGGGGAGAGGAGAAACAAGGCAGAGAGCACGTGTCATATGAGTGCTTTGGCTGAGAGTATCAAGAGAGTAGGTGAAGGAAGGTGAGGCTCCTGAACTCAATCTTTTCTTTGTTTATACACATTAGTTTCTGTTTCTTCTCTCTGAAGAATGAGGGTATTCTCAGGATGCAGCTGACCTTCAGTAGCTGTCGAGGGAGCTTGCAGACTGTGGCCATGTGTGTTTAGCATGTGGGCTGTTTTGTGTTTTTGTGGGATTCTTCTTCTCCTTTTAAGCATTGTGTGTTGGAGCTGCAGCTTGGAGGATATTCTTGAACAGTTACCCTCAAGAAACCTGTGACTGCACTGCAATCACTTTGAGAGGTGATGGGTCTGAAAAAGAACAATGGTGACTGCAGGCTTGGGAAAGTGTACAGAACTGTACTGCATTCTTTTGAAAAAAATACAGCTGAAGACATATTATGATTTCACTATTCATTTTTTTTCCCCAGTGTAATGTAAATTAAACTGTGCTTAAAATTCACTCTCTGTTTTCTTTTTCATTACTTACAGAATAACTCCAAAAAATGATTTTAGTGAATCTCCTTCACTACCAAGGAGCTGTTCCCAAATACCTGATGTCTCACAGTCACCTTCTGTATCACTACTCGTCTACTCAGCTTCAGACACCAGAAGAGAGTTGGATTCAGGAAACAGTTCTAATCCTTGAAAGACTGAAAATTTGTATGAACATTTGCATTGTATAAAACTGACATGAGTTACACTGGAAATAATGGATATTCTGTGCCTTATTAAAAAACACACATATCCTGCTTTGCACTTAAAAAATGTATGTTTTGTTGTGGGGACAGCTAGCAATAATATACTGTATTTAATCTTGTCCAGGACTAATGGAAATTGAAGTTCTGTAGGACATGGCAATAATGTAAGAAAAAGATGAGAGACAAATATTATTCCATATATAAAGAACACTTAGAAATGAATTGCATTAAAATAATCTTAGAAAGCACTGTTACTTCTCAAGGTATAAAATTCTGCCTCTTTGATATTTTTCAAAACTGGTTAATTTTTTTCTTTTTTTTAACTGTCTCTTAACCATCAGTATCACTTAAATAAGTGATGCACAAATTTCTAAATACTCTAAATGATGCATAATGCTGTATCAATTATAGCACTGGTTTATGGTAGCTTGTACACTGAATATGAAAGGGAATCTGAAATTACAGCAGTTTATTTTGTACATAAAAAGGAATTTTGTAAATAAGTGACTGCATGAGGTCAATCTTTAGAACTACTGCTTTGTATGTATTGTACAAACCTGGGAAAGTTCCCGTGCTTCCTTAGGGTGTTCCTGAAGCCAGCAGTCCCCTGGTGATCAGCCAGCCTGGCACAGTTCTGAGAAAAGCAGGTTGGGCCTTTATCCAGAGCATGCCCTGCTGTTTGGGGTGAGATGGGTGCTGCCACAGACATGGTGCAGAAGGTGCAGCACCATCTCACAACATTGCCCCTTGGAGCCTCTCCTGGCAAGGGACAAAGGGACCAGCTCAGGCTCCTGGGCACAGTCTGACTGCAGGCTTTGGGCTGTTGTCCTGAGCTGCAGTGACAGCCCCTCTGGTGCTGTTTCTATGCAAGTAACTTCTTTTTTTTTTTAATTCTATAAAAAAAAATATCTTGCAGATAACTGCTGCAAATAACTTCAGAGTTATTAATATACAGGCTTCTTTAGCAATCAATTTACTCAGAAGACAGCCTTAATACTTTTACTCCAAAGCCTAATTTTCTACAAAGCCTCATTTTCTATTATTCTACAGCAATATATTTTCTCTAAATCCAAAAGGCCTTAATAATGTATCCTTTCTTATGCTGGGTGGTTCTTAAGAGCAAGTACTGCTGTTGTGGATAATAATTTCATTGTCTGACTTCATTTGAGTCAAAATTTTTTTAAGAGCCAATTAGATTTATTACTTGAGATAATTTGGAGACAGACTGCTTTTTTCTAAACCTAAATGTCAGTGCATTTTGTAAGACTGTCCAACATCTTACATTTGGCCACTAATAAGAGTATTTCTCAATGTTTTGGTATTGTGCAGAGAATTTGCTGTGAGTTGGGGCAGCATTCGTGGTGATGCATTGAACAATGAAAATTGCAGGTACACAGGAAATGTAAATGCTGGAACAGCAACAACTACTGTTCTGATAAACCAAAGTTATTTGTTTTATCCATCATGCATTAAAAATTATTTTTTTTTATATCATAATATCTGTATTTCAGCATTTGTAATTTATTTGCTTCAGTGGGATATGCTCTTTCTATTAGAATTTTCCCATTAAAAGTACACAGAATTCTTGCTGCTGAGTGGACAGTAAGAAAGATATGAAAAACCTGTGAAAAAGCACACTAAATACCCTAACACCCTTCATTTTTCTAGTTCTGTTTGTAACTGGGTAACTTTATACACATGTTCAATAGTTTTGTTATTACTGTATTTGTTAGTAATAAAATATGCTGTTGTATAGTAAGAGCTTCTGAGTGGATATTTCTCAGTAACTAGATGTGGCACGTTTGTTGTTCCACCTACTACTGTAGTATTTTTGTACCTAAAACACAAGTGTTTTTAGTGGGGCTGTGTGAGTTAATAAGTATTGCAATGTTTTTATTCCTCCTGTATGAGAAGCTGAGACAGAACAATGTTGGGAATTGTCCACATGAACAGACTTATGAAGGAGTGAGGAACTTGAACAAGTTCTTTCATCCTGATGTTAATAGCATTTTTTCTTTCATGACCTCTAAAGACTTCTTTTAGATTATGTAGAATGTGTATTTCCAGATTGCTCATGCTGCCACCTTCTTAAAATATTGATTTTTTATTTTTAAATGTTATTCCCCTTTTTAGGAAGTTTGGGAAAAAATTGCTTTCGTGGTAACTGCTCTACTAAAGATAAATGCAAAGTAATTTTGAAGTTACAGCAATACTGTGGGCTTAAAAATAGAGAAATTATCAAAGAAGTGTGAAGTTCGAAGCAATAATCAAAACATTGACTGGCAGTGAAATGCATCAGGGGTAGATTGAGACTGTAGCACTTTGTGTGTTCCAGGGCAGCTGTACCAGAAAAAACAGACTCTGAATTCCCAGGGTGATCCTTAGAGCCAAAGAGGCTGTGGCCTCTCTGGGTGCTTTAACCCAGCAGTGAATGGAAAGTCCAAGTGCTGTTGGAGTGCTCCCACCAGTGATGAGGGGAAAGAAGCTGAAAGAAAAGGGGCACAGAGATGAGTCAGGGCCTGGAAAACTGACTGCCTTATGGTGAGGGACAGCACAGAATCTCATTAGCAGCTTCTCCAACAAAAGGTATTTATTTATTTGCTTCCCTCTTGTTATCTGAATGAACCATTCATGTTAAAAGGGCTTTTCTGAACCTGTGAGAGTAACTCCTTCCTGGGACATCTCCATCAGCTGAAGTTGTTTCATGCAGGCTGGCAATCTTCTGGAAGATGTACTGTAAATCCAGCAATTTACATTGTTACAGCCATTTTAGTCTTTGGTGCCACTGTTTGCAAGAAGCTGTAATACAGGTACTGACAGCTTCTCCAAACCTGGAATTACATGTGCCAAATAGTCTTTCTCTGAACGAAGATGTCATAAATCACTTCAAATTACAGGTTGCACTGAGTTTTCAGGACAAGATAAAATTAGCATATCAAATAATATTTGAATTGTGAAATAAGCAGCACTTGAAATTACCAGTGTGGTACATGTTGTTTATACTGTATCTTACTATTCTATTTTGCTAAATGTGTTTAGTGAAAACCAGAGTAGATTTTATTCACATACTTGAAAAAATAAGTCCAAGTTTGAAAATATAAACAAAATAATATTTTTAACATTTAAAAAGTGCTATTACCAGAGAAGAAAAGAAGATACTTGCAGTATTTAGAACCTGTTTAAATCCTTCTGTTTTTTTTAAGTGAAAACCCCAACAATTCATTGATGGAGCACTAACAAACTGAAGTATCACACTATTATCTTTGACAACTGTTCAGCTGATTTACAGAGAACTGTAGCTTCTTTTTCCTTACAGGATACAGAATATATTTGGTTTAAACTGTCAAATCCAGTTGAAATTCAGAAGCAAAATAGAGAAAAAAATACGAAAAATTGAACCTCTTTAATAAAAAAAAGTAGCATTCTGCAAAACACTGCAAAATGCAGTAGCTGAAGAGGATGAGGAGCCCTATTTTGCTCTGAAGTTTGACCACCCAGTCTCAGTGTGCGGTTTCAGAAGGCTGCACATCAAAGGAGAGATTCTGCATCCTTCCCTTCACACTGGCCACTTGTTAAATCAGTCTTTGAAGGCAGCTGGCTGCTCTCTGCTGCATTCACTGCTGAAGCTCACTGCCAGTATTAACCAGGGGTGTTTGCAGTAATTGAGATGGCTGGCACCAAAGGTATTTTAGAGTCTCATGAGTATAAATGTTATTTCCTGCACGTTACCTTTTTTTTGCACTTATTCTTTCATGCCTTTATGCTTATAATACTTGTATTTTTAATGGACTAGAGTTTAATTAAAGCAACTTATACCATGCATTCATGAGATTTCTGCTAGAAGTGGAGCTCAGAATGTATTTCTGATGTATGTCTATGAAATACACCTATGTTTGTTAACTGGATTTTACTCCTATTAAAAAGCACTTGAGATTAAAAGTATTATTAAAAGACTGAAAACTTGCCAGGACATTTCTATCTGAGCTCTTTGTTAATGTTTATTCCCCGCATTTCAATTTTGATCACTGAAACAAAATGTGATATAAAAATTTGCATGCTTTCGGGTTTTACTAGTCAAAATAAAGTAATGGCCAATGAGATCCTTAAACAAATTATGATCTACCTTCATTAAATGGGTCACAGCTGGTTTCTTAGCAGAGACAGGATCTGGAGAGGGGAGTAGTTCCTGCTGTTTGGAAGAAAGCACTTTTTGTGGAAGGGCAGTGCTAAACAGTCACTTGGTACTGGGCAGAGGTGGTGTGGAGGGGCTCTGACCTTCCTCCCAGAGAGCACACTCAGGTACAGCAGGATAGTCGTGGGAGAACATCAGGTATTTTAAGGGGAAAGGTATTTTAGGACTCATTTTTGCTGTACAAGGTGAAGAGAAACAGCAGGAAAACATTTTATTGCCATTGAGTAGGTTTGTCAGAGGGGTGAGGGGAGGATGATTAGGGATCCGAAGGGTTCTTAACAGGAAGGATGTTCTGTGTGGGTTGTGTATGAAGGACTGAGAATGTGTGTCCCAGTTTACCTTCCTGATGTTCTACCTTACCACATGAAACTGGATCACAAGAAATTAATAGTAAATTAGTTATTAGTTGAAGGGTTAAGCTATCTGGGAAGCATTCCCTAGAGACCCAGTTCTGGTAGTGTCATACCTACTGTCCAAGAGTGCAGCTAAGCCTTCAATGACTGAAATTGGAGGCTTGGAGGAAGCTGAAGCAGTTGAGTACTGGGTTTGAGTCACTGACATTGCCCACTGGACACAGTCCTACCTGGGACTTGCTCTCCTCTTTCCAGATTCCTCCAGGCATGGCTGTGATCCAGACTTCCAGGTAAAGAATGAGTGGGTGCACTACAGGGATAAATAATCTAGAGATGTGAATCTGTGAAATGGGGAGACGTGGCACTGATAGATGTGCTCTGCTAGTGGTGGATGAGATGCAAATGTGTTGGGCTGGCTGAAGTCAGGTGTCACCATGGAAATTAATTTATTTTTCTTAAAATTTTTCTTACAATTTTAGTAGGCAAGATTATCCTGAGAAAGACACCTAAAACTGATGGTTGTGATGAGGTTCTCTATGGAGAGAAATGGGCAGTCACCAAACCAGCAGGAAAAGCCAAGAAAGCACACACACGCATACCCAACAAAAACAAAACAAAACAAAAAAAACCAAGAGGTGCTGTAATTACAGCAAAGTTACAAGGATAGAAGCAAGGAAACCACACTAAGTTATGCCTCACAAAAGCATAGTTAGATAAGCACCTGCTGTAAAAATATAACTTAAAAAGGGGCTCAAAATCACATTTTTCTTCATAGGAACCTGGTGGGTCTTCTTCTGGCCAAATTCCATTTTTGAACTAGGGATTTGGGTGCTTGATCCTTTCCAGGGCCATTGCACTAGTCAGTTGTGGATGCAAGTCAAATAAGATTCCTCTATTAGCACATAAAACAGCTTTAATGCAGGAGTTTACCTGTTTCAGTATCCTCAGGATCTGTTAGCACATAAAACCACTTTAATGCAAGAGTTTTGCTATTTCAGTATCCTCAGGACTAAAGCATGACCCCACTGAACCACTTGTGCTGAACCTCACTGTGCCTGACCCAGCAGCCCCTGTCCTTGCATTGCCCTCTCAGTGGCAGTGGTCACCTGTGAGCAGATGCTGGGGGTGCTGCCCAGAAGCTCCACAGCCCTGCTTGTCTCAAGCCATGGCATTTTTTCACAGAGATCAGTGTGGGAGTGAGGAGCTGGGTCACAGGAATGCCACAGGCTTCAATCTCCACCACTACATCCAAGAAGCAGAGCTGCAGTGATCATGTGTTCCCATCTGTCACTGCTCTTTGCCTCTGCTTGTCTGTCTCCCTTCTGAGTTTTGTGCAACTGGGCCAAATCGTTTGTTTCTTTGATCAAATCTTGCATCCACAGGTGTCTATGCATTTTTGTTTGTGCCTGTTATGGTGGCTATAGACCTCTGGTTTCTGTAAGGCACCTTGAAGGGCTACAGAGCCCTGTCTCAGCCCTGCTCATAGCTTGCTTATCCTGAGGAACTCCTTTTCAAAGGCTTTACTGGACACAAATGAAATAAAACATTTCAAAGTTCAAGTCTATTCCTTTAATTTCAGGATTATCACTAATTCAGGCTACTACCTTCCAAAACTGGAAGGACAAACTTCTGACATTGCATTTGATGAATGGGGTAGAAAAATGCAGATTGTGCCCTTTATTTGAAGAAGCCTTCCTGTCTGAATGGGGCACTGTATTTCACATCCTAATAACCATTTATTAGCACAGGACTTAAGGAAAGTTAGCTTTCCAGTTCTGTACAAGCCTTTCTATTCACTGAGGTTTCATGAAGTAGCCAAGTGATTTTTCTACCACTGGCTAATTCCCAGCCACTCTAATGAGCAAATGCTCCTCCTGAGGTTCAGCTCTCTCCTTGCACGTGAGGATTCACAGGACATCCAGTGAATTTAATTTAAAATTGGACTGAAATAATTTTACCATTCTACAAGTCCTTGAACAACCCGATCGAAGTGGACCTGCTTCAACCACATGTGCTCCAGATGCCCCTGCAGACCCAAATGTTTCCGTGACTGCAGCTGGGACTGTGCCAGCTGCTCTTGGGAGCAGACTTGCAGAGGTACAGACCAGACCCCTTCAGGGTCTGAAATCTGCAGCCAGCAGTCAATGGAAACAGTATGGGCTTTTCATCATGAAATTTACATTATGGAAACATCTGGGTGTCCTGAGTTGTCCTTTATCAGTGAAGTAAACCATTCTCCATTAT
Organism: Thryothorus ludovicianus; assembly: GCA_013397245.1. Classification (NCBI taxonomy): domain Eukaryota; kingdom Metazoa; phylum Chordata; class Aves; order Passeriformes; family Certhiidae; genus Thryothorus; species Thryothorus ludovicianus. Next base: position 606,029 of record VZTB01003128.1, on the reverse strand, counting down.
TAAAGTTTATCTCTCTCTGACTGTGAATAGTGTTTAGTTTAAAATATCCAGTGCCTCCATTATTATTGTAGAAACATAGCTATAAGCAAATGCAACTATAAATCAACTGATGGCTTGGATGGAAAAAGCCAGATTTCCAGGCAATGGAAGGAATTGTTTCCATAAATTTCCCATATAAGTTCTTCACTGATATCTGACCCATGTCCTGGTCTTGACTTATCAAGGACAATGTTAAAGATTTATCTCGGAATAAAGTTTAATTAACATGAGTAATAATAAGTGTTGATTCTCTCATGTTTTCTATTGTGTAAAACTACACTTCTTATAGTAACATTAAGAATTGCCATGTGCTTATTCAGAAATAAAGAATTAACACTTATCTTCAGGATTTTTTTTCTCACACTCAAAAAATGCTGTCCTCATGAGAACAGGAATTTTCTTCTGCAGACAAGACTCTGAAGGATGAGCACATGCCTCAAATCAGATTTAAGATTCAAATGTTAATCTTTGTACCTGCAAAGTACTGCTGTGGCTATAATGCTTTTATCATTTTATGTAGAATCTACTGGAAGATTTTTTTTTTAAATAGGCATATCTGTGCTAGTTAAGCAATAAAATGAAAATATATTTTGGATTTTTTTAATATTACTCATGCTATATGAATCATCTATTTAAGTTTAGAGGTGTTAGAAGGACTAAGGACACAATTCCATCATTTTTTAAGCAGTTCCAAGGGCTTTTTTTGTGGAAGAAGTTGGAATAAATTTCTTAAATCTGTAATAAATTACCCAAGAGCTCTTATTTTGGTTTTCTTCTACAGCAGTACAGACAGCTCTTTGTCTCCTTGACCAGACAGGCAGCCTGCAAAGAGCCATTTGAAAAAATCAACAGTTTTCCCTGATCTCAGCCTTTTACATCAACTTACAACTCATCCTAAAATGTCAGTAATAAAGTGAACAAGATCTAAATGATGAAATCCACAGTTCAGGAGCTCAGGACAGATTAGCAAGGATGCTGAGTGTTGTGATGCTGAGCACTGCAGTGCTAACCTCGAGTGCTCTGCTCTTACCCAGGGGTGTAATGCTCCCCAGAGTGATGCAGAGATCAGGCTGCCAACCAAAGTCAAAGCACCCAGAACCTCCCCAGAACAGGGAAATGTGTAAAGCAATAAGAGTTAAAGGCAGATGAAAAGTCCAGACCTTGGCACTTACCTTACTGGGCCTCTTTTCTCTCAGGATCCTCAGCCTCAAACTTTCTGGAGTATTTAGACACCTAAGTCTGGTGTTTCTGGTTCCCTGCAGTTATTTCACACTGTAAAGGTTAATTAAATTGAACTGAATAACAAATATTTGCTGGTTGAATTCAAACCAGTGTGTTAACAAATGGAATTCATGAACTGGAATAGTTTGGACAGAAAAGGCAGAGAGACCCAGTGACCCCATGGGTAGTCCCTTGAATGTAAATATGTTATAGCTCAGGTGATTGGAAACATATGAGTGAAGGGGAACATCCTCCTCTCCAGACTGGTGTGTCTGGATTTTTGGGATGCTGAGAGGCTATGTAAGTGGGAAAGCAGCTCAAGTGCAGCAGAGAGAATGCACCCATGGCATCAGCCTCATCTACAAGCATCTGCATTGACTGTGCCATAGTGGCCTTGTGTGGGCCTGCCCAGGCTGTGCAGGAGCAGACTGGCCATCTGGGAGATTTTAGTGACATTAATAACCACTCACAATATTTGCTGATATTTTTTGTGTATTGTTTGTGAGGCCACGAATAAAAGATAAAGCCTATATCTTATGGTAGGATGGATAAAAAGAAGGAATCACTAGTTGATGTAATATGGATTGTGGTCACAGGATGCCCAGGCAAGGTTATTACCACTCCTTTTAGCTGCAAAATAGTTGAGGCAAAGTGGATCTGTGGTTCTGATTCAATCAATTTGAGTATCTCACCAGCATTTGGCAGTGGTTGGTGCCCTCAGAAGCATTTAAATATATCAGAAGCTGACAGAGCATAAGCCTGACAGATGGCAAGGCTTGCTTGGGCTGAAGAAGGCTGAGGAGGATGTTGACATTTCTGTTTTGCAGATGGAAATGCACACTGCAAGTCAAATGAGTGCTAGGGACTGCACAATGCACTCACCAGAGCTCAAAGCAGATGTCCCACTGTTGTTTGCTAAAACCTTCTCTTACAGTGCTCCTCAGTTTGTTTCCTTTTGCAAAGCCATTTGGAATTTCAAAGCTTTGAAACCACACTCAAATATATGGTGAGCAAACCCAGGTGGGGAAATAATTGTGAATGTCCGTGCAAATTCTGTTCTCTAAAATCCTGATTTCCTTAGGAAGGTGTGCAGTGTTGCTACACCGTGTACTTCAGCTGCACCTTGCCTGAGGAAATTAATTCTGTAATGCAGAAGTTTGGCACCCTGTGAAGGGACACGCCTTAGCAACAGCCTGTGTTGATGCTAAGGATCCCCAGCCCTTGGTAAGGAGACTTGTGTGAACATGCAGGTGACACAGAAATCAAATGTTACCGCCCTGCCAGGACTGCCATCAGCCCAGGCCAGAGGCAGCAGGGTTTGCTGGCAGCACTGCACAATTGCTCAGCCTCTCCCTGTGTGTGTTTGTGGGTGCTGACTGAGGCTGTCACCAAACCAATTGTTACAATTAAGGATTTACATCATTCCATAATTTTTCCCAGCTGGTTTAGGGAACCATTATTATTTACCAGCTGTTTTTTTGAAGTTGGCAGGGTGTAACACTGCCTTTCTTCACAAGGTGGGAGCCCCCACCTCAGCAGTGTGACCCAGCTCTCGGTGTGTGACGGGGTTGATGACAGCAGTGGGACTGACCTGGGGTGTAGATCTCACTTCAACCTCACTTCTCTGCAATTGTTCCACTAGCACAGACATGGAAAGGGGAGAAAGGCAGAAGTGGCTTAAAGTGCAGAGCCACATGAAGGGGTTCAGTCTACACAAATATGTGGTTCCATGCAGCCTATTTGAATGACTCAACTTCTTGTAGCATTCTTTCCTGCAGGAGAAATGTGTGGTTTTGTTGAACACTTCAGAAAAAAAAAATGTGTTGAAGCTTATCTCCCCCTTCTGGAAACTACATCTACAAATCCCATGTTTGCGGTATAGAGAAGCTACCTCTCAAACATTTGTTATTTCTAATTTGGATTCTTGAGGACATTTCAAATCCTTTATTTTACAGTGCTTTCATTTCTAGAATGAAGAAAAATCAAGTATGACTTTAAAAGAAAGCAATACGAGATGGTTTACACTGTGTAGCCAAGAACTTTCCGTCTGTTACTAAACTGACAGTATTCAGTCTGGCAATACCATTTTTTTTCCCCCAAAAAGTCCAAAATCCCCTATTGTTCAGAACGATTTTGTCTCCTTACCTTGACTTCTGTTAAAATGAAATCTATGACTGATGCTCAGCTGATACTTTATATCAATTTCCCCTCACAGTGCATCCGATCCCGCCTTAGGCGATTTCTTGCAGAGACAGCTCCTTCCTCGGAAAGGAGTCACCGACTGCCGAGCGGGGCCGGGGACAGCTCGGCGGGGCCGGGGACAGCTCGGCGGGGCTGAGGACAG
>VZTB01003128.1:579516-602291 GCA_013397245.1 Thryothorus ludovicianus | reverse complement strand
GCCCCGTGCCAATGGCTGCGGGGGGACGGCTCTGCCTGGCCGTCCCGCTCGCTTACAGGATGGAAATTCCGGGCCTCCCCGGGGAGGGCCTCGGGCTGCGCGCTGTGAAAGGCTCATTGATCGCCGCGCTCCCGCCGCCCCGGCCCGGCGCATCCCGCCCGCACCATGCCCCGCGCCCCGGCCCCGNGGCAGGGGGTGGCTGGAGGGGACATGCAGCCGCTTTGTTATCGCAGAGATAAGGAAAAAGCGATAGAGCAGAGGCTTCCGAATAGAGCGAGCGGTGCCGCGCTGCTGGGCATCTCTCGGTGCAGTTGATTATCCCCTGTGCTGAATCAGGAAAACGCGGAGAAGGCGCTGGACGGGCTTTGACACCAGCCGCAGGGTTTCGGAGGCCCAGTGTGTGTTTTAGTGCTTTCCCCATCGTGCCGGGGTCGGGCATGGCGGTTGTCCCCGCTGTCCCCACCGTCCCCGCCGTGCCCGGTGGCGCGGGACATCGCGGCGGGAGCCGAGCATCGCCGTGGGCTGCGCTCAGCGCGCTGCAGGGGCAACGCCGAAATCTTACAGCCCTTCCAACCAACATAGTAAATGCTGTTTGGGTCCTTCCAACATAGCAATTAACTGCTGCTTAGCTCCTAAAACGCTAGTGGTTAAATAGGAATGAGAAAACTATCTGCCCTGAAAACTATCTGTGTGCTCGCCGAGCACACTTTTCCTTGGAGTCGCGTGAATGCTTTATTTCTTTTGGCGGCAGGGATTGAACACCACTGTTTGCAATTCCATTGCTACTAGAAACCTGAATGCTTTGGGACTATCCCGTCTCAGGGATAGATGACAGGAGAGAAATTTTCCAGTCCTTGGAATGTAGAAAGCAGATGTGAAGGTATTTCTGTGAGCTGCTATGAAAAGAAAAAAGGAATTCACCTTCTATAGAAAACCAGTGGTATGGCCATTTTCTTCCATGATCTCCAGAGTGATCCCCTAAAGTAAGCAATGTACTGGAAGCACCACTGGTATCAAAGCTCCTTCCCTGTCACACTGCTTCATTGCCTTTTCACTTTTATTGTGGAAATCGAATTGCACTGAGTATAAGGAGTCTGTACACATGGAAGAGCTGACATTTTCTCAGCAGTGTTTTAGGTCTCTCATTTCTCTGAAATTGCTCAGTGCTTTTTGGGTGCAACAGAGTGAGCAGAAAAACGCGGGCAAATCAATGGCAGCTGACTCAGGCACAGCCCAGCTGTACAGACTGCTTCAGCAGAAGCCCTGCCAGGGCAGAGTGGAGGCAGGACTGAGGAGGAATCCTGCTTTCAGTGGATGTTTATAATATGTTTTATGCATTTACAGCTTTAGAAAGCATGAAAAAGGTTTGACTTGGCAAGACAGACAATTTTAGTTGGAGTGGAGCCCAAAGCCCAGGTGATTCTTGTGCTCCCATTTATTTTTCGGGATGTGCCATGGCTGAGGTGCTCTCTCTGTCTGGCTGTGGGTGACAGCTCCTCTGTGAAGGCAGGCCAGCCCCTCTGTGTCTCTGGGGATGGGGGGCAATAGGCCAGAGCTTTGGCCTGCCCCCAACTCTTGCCTATTTCCACATCCAGGATTTCTGTGGTGAGTAGCCACATGCAAAAGCCACAGCCAGTCACTGTTACAAATAGAGTCCAGTAAGAAAGCAACAGCAAAACCAGATAACTGTTGCTGTGTGAGACAGAAATGTCTTGCATTGTTCTCCCAGGTTGGTGTATGCTTTGTCAACCAGCTTTCTCTGCAGCTAACTTTTCTAAAATGTGGTTTTCTTCATGAAAATATTCCAATATTTCCACTGCCTTTAGCCAGTGGGGTTTTCTTTGGTGAATGTCGTAAGGGAAAGCTAGCAACCCTTAGTCAAACCCTTATCTGACTTCTTACTAAACCTCTCCATTTAGTCAGTGATTTTACTTTTGGTGTGGCTCCAGCTAAGCCTGTGATGGCTCTGCTGGTTTTTGCACCAGAGCCTGTGAGAAGGCACAGCCTCAGTGAAGAAAATTTACCCATCTGACAAAGGGGGCTGTAGTTTACAGCTCCTGCAGTGCAGACAGGGGCATGCATAGCTGGCGTGAGGGGGAATAGCTGCAGCGCTGTTTCCTTTTGAAACAGATGGGGATTAAGTGGTTTAATCTAGATGAAGACAGATAAATGTGAGAAAATGGCAGAATACAGCTATCTATGAGGATTTGGGATGAAGACTGGAGGAAGCAGTCAGTCACCAGATGGGAAAGAACACATGAAGTAAAAGCCCTGGCCAGCCCCTGCAGGTTCCTGCTCAGCATGTCTGTGCTGGCTGACACCAGTGCTCCTCCTGCATCCCAGCACTCAGGCTGCTGCGGGAAGGAGCTCTTGGCTTCACAAACCTGCTCTCTGAGATGGGCAGTCCCAAGTCTCATAAAGTGTGAAGGTGATGCGTGTTACCATGGAGTTTGGGAGAGCAACATTTGACCTTTCCTAATACTGTGATGTTGGGGAGGATGTTAGGATGCTTTCCTCCCACATGTACCTTCCCACTCTTACAAACAGGGTTCCTGAGTTCAGCTTTATTCCAGGATGCAGCCTCCCACATCCATACCACCATCCATTTGTGTGCATATTGGAGTTGGAATTGTGGGATTATCATGATGTGGTTGTGTACCAGAGGAGCAGTGACAGAAGAAAAGTGGCATTAACCTTTGCTCTCTATGAAATGGAAAATGATACTGAAAAGGAATTAGCATGGACAGTTATACAAGCAATGGTGGGTTAGGAGAGAAAGTAACTATTAACATGTGACTTCTTTTCCTGTTTCTGTATTTTAATCTTTTGACTCTTCTGAGGTTTTCCAACAGGTGTTAATTCTTGGACCATGTAAATTTTCAATTCTAGGATTTATGTATCTTTTAATTAAAAAAAGTCATCTTAATTTACAGCAAATTCTGCTGNGATTTATGTATCTTTTAATTAAAAAAAAAGGCATCTTAATTTAATTTACAGCAAATTCTGCCAGCACTGCTTATCTTTGAAAATGCATTCTTTTTTTTTTTTTTCTTCTGTGGGACCATTTTCTCAGAGATGCAGAAATAGCCCATTTTGGCACAGCAGAGGGTTTGTGTTTTGTTGTTACTCATTTGTGCTTGACTTGGTTAGCCTCAGAGTTCAGGGATGGATGCAGAAGATTCTGTTCTGTCTTCCAGTATAATGGCATGTGCTTACAAGGCCCCAGTGGCGTTCCTGGACGGGATGGAAACCCGGGAACCAACGGGATCCCTGGGACCCCTGGGATCCCGGGACGGGATGGGCTGAAAGGGGAGAAGGGCGAGTGCATGCGGGAGAGCATCGAGGAGTCCTGGACACCCAACTTCAAACAGTGTTCATGGAGCGCGCTCAATTACGGCATCGACCTTGGGAAGATCGCGGTAAGTGCGCCCTGCCCGGAGGGGCTGCCCAGCCACAGCAGGCTCTAGCTCTGCCTTCCTGAGCACCAACCTCACAGATTTCCTGCTGGGGTCTTTTTCTGCATGCAAAGGTGAACTTCTTAAAGGCTTAGCTACTTTGGATTAATCTCAGCTGGGTTTCGGATACGTGCCTGTTTCATTTCTGCAAGAAGAATTTTGTAGCTGGTGTAAGAGTATATTTAGTAGACCAAATCTGTAACTGTAAGGATGAAAGTCATAGTACCAAAAAAGTACATCTAGCTTGCCCAAAACAGGGCAAGGTTTTTACCATTTCAATCCTAAAAAGGGATGAACATCTTTAATCTGTTAATTGTACCTATCTTTATTACTCTTGTTTCTAAGCGATTGTCCACTGAAACTCAGTTGCAGGATGCTGCTGCAAAGGATCAGCATTGCTCAGGAGCAGAATTGCCAGTGTCACCCAGACTGATACAGTCTGCCCTCCACTGCAGCCCTGGGTGCAAAACTTCTAGAAAAAATTCCTGCTCAATCCCAGCTGTGAAGCAAAGCCCAGTGTGATTATAGGAGTTTAACTCCCCCTGCTGTGGCTAGAGGGAGAATCAACTTTTCCAGTAGACTTTTCTCACTGCCTTGTACTTGTAGAACTGACCCCCTAGCTTTTTTTTCTTTTTCTTTTTTCCCTCCCATGATGTCTAGCATTTTGAAGACAGTTTAACAACCACTTAAAAACCTGAAAGTATTTATTTTTCAGTTGTGGAGCTTTTATTTGGTATAAACTGCTCAGAAGTCTTGTGATAATCATTAAGTCCAGGATTTCTATTAGCACAGACAGAAACTGTGCTGTCTTGTCATGCAAGGACTTGGGGATTGCTCTAGATGACCTTCAGAGGTCCCTTCCAATCCTTATGATTGTGTGATGCTGCGGCTTGAGCACAGCTTTCAGAGAGCTTTTACATAAATCCCAGAAAGTAACTAGGCTGCCAACTTAACAGCAGGTGTTATCTAAATAAAGTTAAGAGTTTCCATAATCTGTTTCTCCTTTACCATCTATGAGGCGCTGTTCTGATTTGCATCTTCACACCTCAAAGGATTTTCCAGGCTCTAATCACTTTTTTTTTTCCCCTGGAGGGGACTAAAGAGAACAGCCAAAGCATTTTGAAATAAATACATCCCTAAATATAAACATATGGAAAATACACAGGCTGGAGCCCAGGGGTTTGTACCGAAGCACTTTTGTCCCCCGCCAGGAGTGCACGTTTACCAAGATGCGCTCCAACAGCGCTCTCCGCGTGCTCTTCAGTGGCTCGCTCCGCCTCAAGTGCAGGAGCGCCTGCTGCCAGCGCTGGTACTTCACCTTCAACGGGGCAGAGTGTGCTGGGCCACTGCCCATTGAAGCCATCATATACCTGGATCAAGGGAGCCCAGAGCTGAATTCCACCATTAACATACACAGGACTTCCTCAGGTACGTGTGCCGGGAGAGCAGAGGTGGAGTAGAAGGCAGCAGAAATTACCCAAGGCAAGGAGTGGCCAACTCACACTTGGTCCTCTCACTCTGCTGCCTCAGAGTTCACTATTGATAGTAACAGTATTATAATTGTTAAGAGGTACATTATTGCTGTGGTATTCTTCACGGTACTTAGATCTCGAGATTTAGAAATGGAAGACATTTCTATCCAGACAGGTCTATTGATCTCTGCCACAACATGATTACAGAGACATTCTGTGCTGTATTAGCTTATGGAGAAACAGCCTTGCTGCCAAGCAGACAGCATCATCCTGGCTTAAAATACTGATATTTGTGCATTATCTGTGCAAAAAATGAGACATTCCTCCTGCAACTCCTACTCTGATTTCAGGTGGGGCACAAAAGCACCTCCAAATTGAAATATCTGGGAGCAATTATTCATTTGCTTACCAGAAGCAAATTAGTGAATTTTTCAACATAAAAGGATGTGACACTAAGACAAAGGAATGTAAAGTCAGTGCCCTTTCTTCATTTCCCTCCCTGTACTACATGACTACAGGAAATCTAATGTCTAGAGCTATTATAGGATTTTATCAGCACAGGGGTAGAGCTGTCTGGTCTTCCTAGATGCACCTCCATCTAGTGGTGCTAGTGGGGCATCAGGAGTGGAACTCCATATGAAGCAGTGACTTAGGAGAGGAAAAGGTTACAGGGTGGCAAATCACAGGGCTTAGCTGTAAACCAGGCATGGCTGTACCCCCACCCTTCCCATCACTGCTAGAAAGATGCCTGGAAGGGTTTGAAGCCATATTCCAGCTCCCAGTGAGTAAATTCAGGTGTTTAAAGCAGCAGGTGTGCCTCCCAGTTAGCCACCCTGTGGATTGTGATCTGCTTCAGGTACTGCAGTGAGTGTCAAACAGCAGCATGGACAGAGGCACTGCATGCCTGTAACTGATGTCACCACAGCTCTACAAAACAGTTTTTATTTCTGAAATTGTTCTAAAATTCTAAAAACTGTTCACATTTAACTAAATAGCACAACCTTGCAACAAGCTGCTGTTCTCAAGTACGTGTGTCCAACCTTCAGCTGTGAAATACAAAGGGGTTGTGTCTGCTGAGGTAACCTGATTTTTGTCTTTAACCAGTGGAAGGGCTGTGTGAAGGGATCAATGCTGGCTTGGTGGATATTGCCATCTGGGTTGGGACGTGCTCCGACTATCCACGGGGAGATGCTTCTACTGGATGGAATTCAGTCTCCCGAATCATCATTGAAGAACTGCCAAAATAACTTCCCTCCCTTTTTGTAATACCTTCTTTTTTTAATTTTGTACTAATTTTTTTCAGAATGTATTTCAATAGAGTTGGATGCAAGTACTGGACTGAAAGGCACCAAAGCCTTGCATCTGTAACCTTTGTCTTGTTTTGCACATAGCAGAGGCTTTTTCATAATAAGCATTTTAGAATACAAATATCAAAACCAAGTCCCTTAACATTTAAAATGTCTTTTTTGATATACCACCACTGTTTTTAGAATTAACCATAACTTTTTGTATCAAATAAATAAGACCTTTTACAAAAAAAATCCAGGTTATTTTATTGAACATTAATCTGTTTAAGCTATTTTACATGGTGTTATGATACATGATTTTTTTAGAAGGTTTTATAGATAAAGTTCTAAGAAAGTAAGATCAGGTGTTGGCTTTAGCCTTCAGAAAACACATAAAATTCTCTCCTCTAGACCTGACTGCAGAATAGGATGCTCTGCTCTTACAGTCTTGTCTCTCAACAAACTACTGGTGACCTAACTGTGACCTAGACAATGTGGTAAGTGTTAAATTCCTCATGATGAATAACTGAGCAAAACCAGCCTCTAAGCTCTCCTTCCCTCTCCTGCTTCTCCATAGACTGGATTTCACTGTAACATCTATGACTGGTCTCCACTACTTAAGATGCAGACACTAAATAATTGCACAGTTACAACACTTAATTCCAATAAAATAATTCTCCTGGGTTTAGCCTTTCAGCTACAGGGAATCACTTTGGTCTTGGTTAAAAGCCAGATATATTACACAGTTTAGAAGATACAGAAATAAGGCAGGTTGAAATGCCTAGGCTTTCAAAAAGTGAACTGGTAAAGTGAAACAATGCTGTCACAGCTGTTTGACAAGTGACAACACTGATCATGCCAACAGAACACAAACTTCAGTGTTTCAAGCATTTTCTCACAAATGCTGCAAGTGACATACATACTCAAATATTTTTTAAAAATTGTACACATTCTAAAGAAAAACAAGTCATGTTTATATTACAAAATCAATTTTACATTAAACAAAAAACCCACAAAAAGCATGTACAACATGCAAAAATCTCCACTCTTCCCAGAAATTAAAAGGAAAAAAACTCATTAAATCTGAGATAAGGAATTTATTTCAGCTGTTTAGGATTAAATCTCATACTCTCTTCTGAACTGTAGGCTGTCCCCCAGGTATCTCTCAGGTGGGCAGCTCTTGCCTGTAGCAGTTTTTGCAGATGCCAGGGGAGGACACCTGCAGTGAGGGGAGCACTGGGGCTTGCCCCACTGCAGGATGGTGTGAGAGATTTGCTGCAAGCCAGCAAGTTACAGAGCTGGCATTTTGTCTCTGAAGAACTGTAATGTTTTCACTGGCTTGGTCGATGGTTCTGAGGTATCTGAACACAAACAAGTTACTGTGAGCTGAGCTGTGGTGTGAGCTTACAGCACAGTTAACACACAGTGAGTGACTGTGCCCATGCTCACAGCCTGTCTGTGCATTCCTCCTGGAGCACCAGGAAGCTGCTCTGGGCCCAGCTTTTCCTTTTAGGACATTATCATATGTCCTCACAATATATTTTGGACCCTGGGTGATAGAGTTAACTCTGTTCCATTAAATTAATTCTGTGTACTAAAAAACACACAAACCCCAGTAAGCAGCCTTCAAAGGCAGAAGCTGCCCTTATGGATCTACATAATTTACAAGGTCAACTTCCAGTAAATTTATCTTCAGCTAAATACACATGGAACCTTCTGTAATAAAAACCAAAGCCAGCCCTACTGGCCCCAGATGAGATTATTATTTCCAATGAGATTATCAACTGTTATCAGTAGAGGGGATGGGATAGTGGAAGAGAAAGTGTAAATTATTAATAAAGCCAGTTATACACAAAACCTGGTATGTGGCAACAGTATCCACAAAAACAAGCAAGTGGATCACTGAACGAAGATTCAAAATACCGAGCAGTTCCTGCAGCTTTACAGATTTTAACTCAAAATTTAAACCAAGTCCCCAATCTATTAATTTTTTTATTAAAAATTATTCTTTCTGTTTTAGGTTAGTCTAGTAAACAGGAAACTTATTCTGCTCCCTATCTAACTGATGATTTCCCCCTAACTGTTGGATAGCCTTGGCTAACTTATTTCCCAGTTAAATGACACTTACTGGATACTTAATATCTTCTTACCAACAACACAAGGCAGATGTTAGGGTCAGTAATGTCTTTTCTTAAAGAAATAAAAAACCTCAAACCACCAAACCCATAGCTTTAAAAAGTACATATCCTTGATGGCAATTATTGGTGTGGAAAAAGAAACATAATTATGATACAAATTTACTGAGATGTATTATAATTTAATTTATCAGTAAGTTAGCAATCAATATATTAACAATCTTTTCCTTAAACCAAATCAGAAGACATTAATTGATTGTTCTGCTTTTTTTGAAGAAAGTCCTGTGCACAGGATTTTTTTAGACTAGAAACTTTTTGTTTTTCAGAGAATATTATTGAAAGTAAGTGTGGTCTTATTTGTTATTACACTGGTTTGAACACTGCATCACTATGGGATTACAAGAAAAAAAATCCTCATTTTTAAAATGTCAGCCCCCTTTCAAATATGCATTTACTTAGTAATATTTGGTCAAATTAATCATTAATGGAGACAGACTCTGGCACAGAGAAAGATGGAGAGAGAATGAGAGAGAAAATGAATTAAGTGGTCAGCAATGCATGCATGCACTTTCAGCATGTCAGTCTGCTGCTAAAACCAAGTCAAAAACCACAGTGTAAGTCTGCCCTGCTATGAGACAAGAACTGAGTTTCAGCAGACTTGCAACTATTCAAACCCAAGAAGGGACAGCTGTTTTGAAAAAACAATTTCAGTTTCCAAACTGCACCCCACCGAGGCAGCATTTTTGTGTTGGATGAGCAATGGAGTCTGGAGCATTCCATATCCTAAAATTTGACCAGTAACAGAGGTGGATTCAGACAACATTCCTTGTTTTAATAAGACTCAGAGATTTAAGAAAGCTTTGACAGGTTCAGGGTTGCTTTCATATGAAGTATTCCACTTGTGCAGGAGCAGAACCTCAGCAACTGTAATCTTGGGACTTGTTGAAATTGCTTAGTGGGTTATTCCAGGCAGGCCAGGATGAATGGAATTGCTGTGCAGCTGCCTTCACCAAGTCACAGCACAATTATTTCACAGTTGCAGACATCTGTTTCAAGCAGACAGAGCTGATTCAGAGAGGAAGGCAGCAATGCAGGAACGTTCAACAGGACAGATGTTGGCAGGGTTTATTGTCTCTACATTCTTTCCTCAAAATACCAGATCAATTCACAGTGTCAAAGAAGACTGCTGAACTAAATTTCTCCCAGATCATAAATATAAAAAATAAAGGATAGATTCCTTCCCGGGAACAGAAGTTCATACCTTTAATTATTTTCTTTTCTAAAACCAAGTAAAAAGCCAGACACATTTTCATAAACTACAAAGGTAATACAGCAGGCAGGAGTCACTCTGATCACATTAGGTATAATTCCTTTGTAAAATCCATGAACACCTTCTTTCCTTTAAAGACAAAAAAAAAAAGGTTTTAATTAATGTCTTTTACTAGAAAAAATCAGATATAAAACAAAGCCTGTCATTTTATTTCTCACATTCCATTGAGAGATGTACTTCAGGTGAGAAATAATTTCTGACAGTGTTTAAAGTGTATCAACTATTAACCCATCATTTTTTCTTCTGAACATATAATAGCATTATGTAGATCAGTTATTTAGCCTAGGTTTTGCATGCTTTTTTGTGGGTATTGTCTAAGTAGAAGGTAATTTACTATCTTTCTTCATGTTGCAAGAACTGGCTAAACAACTAAGAAAAGTCAGCATTCATTTTTTGAGAATTTAAGCACCCCCTCCAGAATTTTGATTATAACGGCCAATAAATGACAATCTAATTTGACCCAATCTGAATCAGTGTGTCATGCCAGGGTTGTTAAAAAGTTTCAGAGACAATAAATCTCAGCTCTTTAGGTGCAGGCCTCACGGGCCTAGGACACCTGCAAGGATGAGTACACAGAGATGCTGAGAAATGCTGCGGTGTGGGTTACACCACCCTCCCTAAATCACATTTATTTCATCACAAGCACAGTAGTGGCTCCAGAATGGCTGTACTACACTTCACCAGAACTATGAAGCCTTCCTGTAGCCTGCAGCACTGAAGGGCACAGCACTGACACATCAGAGATATTTCTGCTCTGAACTGCCTCCAGCTGAAATGGTTGTATAGCCTCTGAAATAGGGATGCTCCTGGAACAACACAGCCTCAGTCAATTCAGCTGGCACCTCTCTACAGCCCAGGACCCCATTCCCATCTCTCCAGCAATATTCTGCAGCCCAGCAGCACTGCCAAAAGCAGAGGGTGCACATGCAGAAGTGGCCACCCTTAGTAACCACACAGGTCTGTGTGAAAACTCTCCCTGCACTGTGGAGCACAGGGAAGAGCTCAGGAAAGGTTTGTGAGAGGATATCAATAGGTGTGAGGTCACAGGTCTCTAAAGATCCTACAGGAAGCTGGGACTAGACTACAAATGCAGGCAGGCCCCAGGGTAAGCCAGGGACATCAGTATAATCAGCTCTGGCTAGCTCACTACACCTTGCCAGGAATTTGGATTAGCCACAACTCCCAGCAGCACAACACTCCTGTCCTATGAGACAAGCTAAAGAAGTTCAAGTGAGATCTCATTTAGTGTCCCAAACCAGCCATGACAATGCCATTTTTTAGCCTGTGAAATTTTCTGGAGAGAAGGGAGACAGAATAAACAACAGAAACCTGCAGGGAGGCTTTGACTCTCTCCTTAGCTTTCTGCTGTTGGTGGCATCTTGCACAATATGACTTTGTACAACTAACACTTGGCTCTGAACTGTACTGGCTCTGCAAGTCAGCACAGAAGCCAGCAAAGGGAGCTCTGATTCTGTAAAACTCAGTTTCCAACATGTAGGCTTTTAATTTTGCACACCTACCTCCATGTCCTGTGGATCACATCAAACACCCCAGAGTATGTGTTATGCTGGTCTTGAAGACGAGCTCGCACAACTTGATAGGGATACGTTGCTGCCACAGCAAATATTTTGGATACAGCTGCCATCATTATGTATTCCACAGTGTTCTAAAAGCAACAAAAATAGTCAGACTTGCCTTAAGTAAGGTTCAAATTAGCCAGTTCCCAAAATCTTAGTTGATTTTTAAATGCACAACCGAATAATACTGTAGATTTTTCCCCCCTATAATAAAATACATTAAAAGAAGTGTCAGTGTTTACTACACGCAGTGCTACAAGTAACTGAGAGTAAAACATGTGTTGTGCCTTCTCATTCCCATCAAGAGAAACATTTCTTCCAAAAGTAGCTACCTTTGCCCAGCTTGCACCCAAACAGTTTTCCAGGGTTTAATACCACCCCCTCTGGTTCCACAAAGTAAGAAAAAACTCTCATTCCTTCCTCTAAAATTCTCAAAACGCTTGCCAAAATAAGAAGTTGGTTTTCAAAACCAGTGAAAACCTGTTGCTTGTTCCTAAAAAGTGAGAAAGTATTATTTCCTTCTATATATTCTGCATTTCAATTAATGTACCAATGTACATTTAGCTGCTGTATAACCTGACAAATGGAATCAACTTCTATTTATTTACATGCCACAATATAATTTGTCTCAAGCATTATACCAATTTTGTATCTGATACTCTGTTTCTGTACTTGTTGTATCTCTCTTTCAAATCCTCGTAGGCCATGAACTGAAGCGCTCCATGTGATGTTCCGAACAGACCAGGCACAAATCCCTAAAAAAAGGATAAAACAAGATTTAAGGGAAATGCACAAAACCTAAGCAACTTGACAGAGCACAGCTCACACACCTACATTTTCCCCCCCCTTAATGAGCAGACTGTGCCTGCACAGCTGCTGCAGTCTGACTCAGGTATTCTTAAGGGCAGGCATCACACAAACATTTAATAAAAACCACTTTTGTGACATACAGCCTAGAGTCACCTACTGAGTCACTGAGATAAAACAAGTGGCCCAGGGACTCCATCTCACAGAGCACAAGCTGGTAACACAGATTAGGACTGCAAGATCACAAATCAAGCTGTGGTCTTGCAAATGTGCTGCTCAGTGCCTGCCCCTTTCCAGAGACCGGCACGGAGGGGGTTTGGTTCCCACCTGAGACTGGTAATGACAGATGCTGGCAACTCAGAGAAGGGCCATCAGGAGCAGAGGTACAAAAAATTATTGTGATTGAGCCCAGGAAATAGATATGTATGTGTCTGCATGTGTGTCTCTACATAAATGTGTGTGTCTATGTAATTTCTATACTAAAAATGTTGTGTCTACATGGAATCATAGAATCCTTTAGTTTGGAAAAGAGCTTTGAGACTATCAAGTCCAACCATAAACCTGACAGTGCCATGTCCACCACCACCACAACATATCCCTGTGGGAGAAGAGAGTGAGCTGCTCCAGCACAGTCTTTCTTACACACACAAACACATGAAAATGTACATCAACCTTCAGCTCCAAAAAAGTTGGTATGAAGAGGGAAAACAGCTACTCTCTGAACTGTCTACACAAGAAAGAGAAGGCACGAGTTCCCTCAGGAGCAGGACTAGCTCCATTAAAAGGAGCTGCCAGCTGCATGGGTTCTGAAAAGCCCTAATTCTCTTTCTGAAGAGCTGGTAACTTACATTGAAAAACACAAATAAATGGGGGATTAACCACCTTGGCCAGAAAGGGACTCAAAAACTTGCTACAAACTGTTGGGGGACAACTATAATGGAGTAAGTGATCAAAAGCACTCAAAGAAACAAAGCTAAAAAAAACCAAAACAAAACAACCACTTTGATTTCCTGTGATCCATTCAGGTAAGAAAAAGGAATTTAAAAATGTGCCCAGATGCCAAAGTCTGTGTTAGACTAAAAGGGAAGCCCAAGATGTTGAATGAAATCCCCTGAATTAGTGTTAGCAAGACAAAATAATAAAACTCCTAAATTCCAAAAAAAATCCCAACAACTAAAACTACAGCAGGCATAAAAATCAGACGGATAATATAAAAAATACCACTTCAGGGATCCCTTTCCAAATGCTACATATAGACTTCTAAAGTTTGAGTCATTCAGGAAATGATTTTTTGGAATTTCTCTAATACAAGAGGATAAATTTCTTCTCACAGTAAGAGATAATAGTCATGAACTCACCATCAGTGACCACAATCTGATGAAATGCATTAAGGGTTAGTGAAGGCCCCAGAAACAAAACTTCCTCAAAGAAGAAAAAGTGGAATTAAACCACATATCTGTATTTTGTTAGCTGTAAGCACAAAGTAAAGTCTGAAGCCAGAGGGCCCCAACAGAGAGAAAAGGACAACTTTGGTTTTCAGAAATCCTGGATCAGAGAACAAAACAAAAGTAATATAAAAACAGAAGGAGTAGGAAAAAAAAAAAAGAAAAATGTCAAAGAAAAAATTATCTGGGTCAGAAAAAAAAAAAGGAACAATATGAAAATTATGGACAGTGATAACAGGGAAAATCTTCACAAACATTTGCTGGTGATTTGACAATAAAACCACTAAATGACAGTGGAAGTAATTGTTCTCCACTTGGAAAAAATTAGATCGATGTATTTATATCATAGAAGAATGAGGTAATACTTTCCCAGCCAACAAAAGAAGAATGTTGAACAACCTTTAAGAGGGCTAAACTCTGAAACTTGAGCCAGAGGATTTGGATAACTTGCACCCAAGAGTCCTAAAGCATCTACTGGTTGTACTTCATAAAAAAATACCAGCATGCTTTAAGTCTTGTGCTGATGGGAAAAGCTTCCAAAGACTGAGGGACTTTTAATGTAGGGCCAATATTAAAAAATGCTGGAAGGGAGAGAGGCAACTCAGCCAATGCACCTCACTAAAGCAGGAGCTGACCCAGGTTTCTATCATTATAGAAAACAATGTATTCTTATGGAAAAATGTTTCAAAGCAAAAGTGATTTCTTCACAGCACTGAAGTATATTGGCCAAGAAAATTTTTGAAACCTACTCTATTTTCTTATTCTTAGAATAATTTAATACAAAATTCCTTTTTGCCACAAAATTTGATAGAATTCAATATTTATTTTGATCTATAAAATGACTGTAAAGATAGATTTTATAATAACCTCATGTACTGTTATTCTTTAATATTTTAAATATATCTTTAGAAGATTTTTGCCTTGAAGACATGACAAGACGAATGGTTTCTCAAAGAAGTCCTGCTTGAATTCTCTTTTAAAGGATTAGAACAATAGACAGAATTAAATATATAATTAGAAATTTAAATAGTATGTAATTCTAAGCAGCAGTGGGAATAAAGAAATATTTTAAAGTTGGTTTAAAGCATATTAAGTGCTGAAAATCTGTGACAAGAAGAAAATGTCCTGTTGGTTAGTGTATCAAAGATTACCCATCTCAAAAAAAAGAAACACACTGAGTGCCCTGCTCTGACAACTTGTGCAGACAAGACACTGAAATCATCATTATCATCTTGATTGCTTCACGGTGAAAAATGTTATCATCTTTTATGTGAAAGCCACTTATGCTTATGTCTCTGTGTAGAACCTGCAGTTTAAGTTGAAATCAAGATGGCCCAATCTCAATGGATTTTGCTAAGTACAAGTTAAAAGATATAGAAAGCTTAAAAGCTTCATATTTACAAGAAAAAAAAACAACAGAAGCAAAAGCATTGCAAAATAAAGAGAGCTAAGTGCCTTAACCATTGAGGGACCAAAAAAAGTGCTTTACCCTCAGAGCACAGACTCTTGCCTACCAAAGGTGAAATGACAACACAGAAATGTCCAAATATATTTCACTTGGTAATGAGCATAACATTACTGTTATGACATTTGTTGTTGTCATCATTATTATTGTCAGTATTGATGAACCTGGATTTTACTTTAATCTCCTTAAATTTTCTACATTTCCTCTGTATTTTACTCTTGTTTATTAAGCATTGCTCTGTTTCCAACTGTTGCTTCTATAGCATCAATAAAAGAGAAAAAAAAAAGCACAAATATGGAGGCCATGAAGGATGTTAGTTGCATTCCTGACTGATGTCTTAGTAGTCAGTCACTCTAGACTACATCCAACAGCTTCTCAACAGCTCAGAGATATTTTATGTTTTCCTAAAAGCACCAATCCTACAATCTTACAACTATTTTACCATGTTTGGTCATTCCTACCTTATGCTTGAAAAGAACAACAAAGCACTCATAACATGAAGATGGTTGCATGACATTCAACTTCATGGCAAAGTAAATTTTAGTGCTCAGATCTCTGGCAGATCCATGGGTGTGCCCTAAGTGCATAACCCCAAGCTGTTTTGTAATTCAGCCTGGTGTGCAGCAGAGCAGCTCTGTCCTCAGTCATCAGGGGGATGGAGGCCAAAAGACAAAGCCCAATGGATGGAGGGTGTGGAAGGTCACTGACTGGATGATTACTGGTATCATGAGTAAATTAGACTCCTCCTGCCTTTTCAAAACCAGGCCAAGTTCAAGAGAAACAATTTATTGAGTAAAACCTAGATTCAGACAAACTATATTTGATAAACAATCAATACCCAGCAGAGCTAATATAGACAGCTTTGATCCCTGTCAGAAAAATTGATGTAGCCTGACATTACCAGTTTGTACCTCAAAGGACTGAAAGGGTTTGCTTAGACCAGTAACAGCATTTGTGCAATAAAATGCAAAATTGAATTGCTTGGTCAGTAAAACCATTGTTTACAAGACAAATCTCAAACAGAAAGAAAGTCCTTCCAGATTTTATTTCCAGTTCTGAGACAGTTGCTCTATTTGAGATCCCTTTATTTACTACAAGGTGGTGCTATCTGAGATCCCCTTATCTGCTATAAGGAATGCTATCTGAAATGAAGATTATGAGGAAAAAGAAGACAACTGTGTGTTACTACAACTCCTGTGACTCAGGGCAACTAACAAAGCTTTAGCTGTACAATTTCAAATAGAGCAAGAAAAATAAAAATTCTCCCAAACACTAAAAGGGAGGAAGGCTAAAGCATGTACAAGCCTAAGAGCCACCTGAAGAGGTGCCTTTTTCCCCAGTACAGGCAAGGTTGAGAGAGTCCTGACGTCAAATGGAAGTTGCTCAGTTTGCACACTTATGTAGGTCACTCAGGACCTATTTAGGTCACCTTCTTTGCAGATTTAAGCAAGTAATTTGCTCTTTGAAAGGAAGTAGCTGCTTTAGTCCCACACTTGCAGATTAACACTACAAAGAAGTGTCTAGTGCCAAAGGGGACACATGCTACACGCACGAATAATCTGAAAAGAAGGGTGGAAGGACATCTTAAAACCTAACAGATCCAAGAAATCAGAACTTATCTACATGGAACAGAGCAGACATCCAGGCAGGCAAATCAGAAATCCTGACATTTCAATTTAGGAATAAGTAAAATGCTTTGTTCCTCGTGTTAGAATTTGGCATTCATTGCCATGAAGCACACAAGCCTTTGCAGAATAGGAAAGATCATTGAAAAGAAAAGATTTTTCACTGAAAATAGAAGAAGCTAATGTTCAGTAATCAAGACAATTTCTAAGAGAAAGTGGTCTTGTTCCCTATCCCTGGCAGTGTTCAAGGCCAGGCTGGATGGGGCTCTGAGCAGTCTGAGCTAGTGGAAGGTGTCCCTGCCCACCACAAGGGTGTTGGAACAAGAATATCTTTAAGATCCCTTCCAAACCTAGCCATTCTATGATTCCATGATTCTGCAGCATTACTTGCAGAAGAGTCAGACTGAACTAAAATAGGTTTCTTCACAACTTCTAGGCACTGATGAATGCATCTTGATGTCATGACCTGAAGGGAGGAGGGAGGAAGAAGTCCAAATCTTGTTGCCATCTGTTTCCCTAAATTAAAGGAAACAAAAAACCCACACATACACAGACTATATTTAGAAGTCTGCAAATTTCATGTATCTAGAGCTGACAGATTACAGGCATCAATAACTAGAGGGCAAATAAGCAGTTGTGAAACTACCCATTGTGGAAGAAAAAAATTAGCAAGCACTTTAGTCATGTTGTCTTCCAGAAGATGTTAGAAATACAGAGATAAGGGATAAAATGCAAGGAAGTACTGCCAGCAACATAGGGTACATTGTGACTGCCCTGCTTATCTGAATTCTAATTATCGGAAGAGTCAAAAAAATTACAAAGCAGTTTATCAACAATATAATGTCTTTTCTTCTAACTAAGCCTTTTTGCTGCAGTTCTTCAGTGGGAAAGACTCACAGAATGAAAGTGAACTATTACAATTTCATTTTTTTTGGTAGACAAATACTTAGAAGTCTCACCACGCTACTGGGTGGTGCCAGGCAATCCTGGAATTTTTCTTAAAGGTGATTACCTTATATAAGCCACGTATGCCCTCTGTCTTGTATATCTTGATAAGAGCATCAAACATTCCTCTGTACTGCCGCCTGGATGGATCCACACCAGCGTTATATTGTAGCACGAGGCGAGTCTTGGTTACCCAAATTGGGTTTGTAATGCAGAGAGTCATGGCTCCTGAGGACAAACAGAAGTTACACTCGTGGTTATGCCAACTTCACAGATTGTCCCAGTTTGTTTAGTACAATAAAACACAGGCTTCTACAATGACAAAACTACTTTTCCTACCAGAGTACTCATATTGTTTAAAACAGGTGAAGTTTATGCCCTCCATTGCTCCCCCTCTCCCCCTTCAAAGCTCACAGCCAAGTCCAAATCACTCCTGCTGGGGATACTTTTGTAGGGCACATGTATTTTTGCATATTCCTAGTACAGCTCCTTTTTTGCTTCACCTTTCCACAGTTAGCAGTATAATCTGAAGTAGACAGGAAATGTAATTTCTTAACGTACCACTGATTATCCGAGTTATTCTTCAGTATACAATAATTCAAAATTTAATGGACACCTCAGTGATGAGAAACTTGCTTAATAATATTGACAAGTTGATAGCAACAACCTGTTATAGCTTTATAAGTTATTGAAAATACCACTGTAGCACAATCTATTACTATATTTCATGTCAAACAATATGCCTTATATTTCAACATTAAATAAATGCTTCAAAATCCTAATAAAAAGTCTTACAAATTGTCTGTACAGCACATAGAGACAGAACAAAGGGGAATGATTAAAACTGAAAGAGGGTAGGTTTAGATTAGATATGAGGCAGAAATTCTTTACTGTGATGGTGGTGAGGCACTAGAACAGCTTGCCCATAGAAGTTGTGGATGTCCCATCTCTGGAAGTGTTCAAGACCAGGCTGGATGGGGGTCTGAGCAACCTGGTCCAGTGGGAAGTGTCCCAGCCAATGACAGGGGACAGGAACTAGATTATTTTAAGGTCTCTTCCAACCCAAACCATTCCAGGATTCAATAGGCCGCCTCCTTTCCAGGTCCAACATTTAACACTTATATTAACATTTAGCAAGTTAACAATGTGATAGCAGCAGATTTCCATGGTTACATTTTGGGACCCAATACAGCACTAAATATGGAAAATGCTTACACAGAATGAAAACAAGGACAAAAGACATTTGACAACTGCAAATTCTGCACAAAACCAAAGGATCACAGTGGCCCATGTATTTGTACTAGACATCTTCGTTTTATTTACAGACAACAAACTATTTCATTTGGGCTGGAACACTTACACTTCCACCTGTAAAAAAAAGCAGCACTGACAGAGAAAGGCAGGTAGCAGCATATGGGAAGGCTACAAGTGAACATTCATCTTTGCATTTAACCTCACCAGCCTCTGCAGCTGACACCAGGTGTTCACTTGCACTGAGACTTTCCATCTTCCCTTCCTTCTTGTAAGCTTTGATGGCATTGTAACTGGAAAATGTACAACATAATTTAGAAAAGGTGAAAACAGACCTACGTCACAAAAAACCCAAGTACCTGACTTAGGATCATGGTGGTACACATCCTTTGAAGAAAAGCTACCTGAACTACCTTTGTTTAATTGATTAATTGACCTCTGAGCAGTTAGCTCTTTAAAGTGAACTATGCTAATATATATTTAAATCGTATAATTAAAACTGTCAGTATCAATGGGACTGCATCTTGAAATTATCACATATCAAGAATTAACTTCTAAAAGAAGTTTGTTGGGAGCCACAGTGCTAGGTTCCTACCCTCTTGCTCAGAAATACACTGAGCTTTCTTCTCTTGATCCAGTTTGCAATCTTTGTGAATTAAGAAATTGTCTACAGAACATGAAGTGTCAATAACAATCTACAGCAAAGCTCAAGGACTGAAGTACAACAATAACAGAGTCTAGACAACTGACAAGTGAGCTTTGCATAGGCATGCCAGCTAACTAGTCCCTAAAATGTTTCAGTTAATAAGAATAAACACTAAATAAGGTCACAGTAACAGAGTTAATTAAGTAGAATAGTAAAAAATGGACTTTAAAAGCAAAGTCCATCTACTGACAAAAACAATGAAAAAACTGTCACTAAAATGATTAAAAACAAACATTTAATTTCAAGAGAAAACTTCATGCACTTTAATTTTTAAGAAATCAATTTAGATTCTTGCTTTTCATGAGGTTTTAAGAACAGTGAATTGGCACTTCCAGAGAATTCCTTATGAATAGTATCACCACCTCTCAAATTCCTTATTATTTTCACAGCATCAAGGGAATGCACTGTACCTGACAAAGGAACAAGTCTCTGACTCAAATTGCTTAAATCCTAAACCAGCAAACCATAATTAACATTAACAGACCTGGACTAGCTAAGAGAATGACAAGTCTGTAAGTGACTCGGCACATTTTTATACCTCACAAAGAAGATGCAATGTACATCTGAGCACTGAACTGTGCAGGCTGTGACACATTTTATGGCTCTACTTACAAGAAAAAGTAAAGTCCCCAGGAAGCCCCTGCTCCCACCATGTTTGGGGTTACCCCTTGGTACAAGCCTCGTAGTCCTTCATGCTTCCAGACAGTGGCCATACAGTGGAGAATCCCATTGTACTTTGGCCTCAGCTCCAATCCATCGCTTACTACAAATGAAAGAAAGAAATTATACTGGAAAATATTTCAGGAAGCATGAAATTCAACAGCGTCCAAGCCAGCAGAGAAGTCCACAGCCTCTAAAGCAAGCAATAAATGAACACGAAACCCAACTGATCAACTGCATTACTAAAGCATTATTTCACAAGTATGCAAGAGTTGGGGTTTACAGCTTTATGAGCCTAAAGTTCAAGAACTTAGGGAAAAAAGGGGGAGGAAAAGAAAAAAAAAGAGATAACTCCTTAGCTCAGTAAGAGGAAAGTTCCTGTTAATCTGACAAGTCTAAATAAATGCACTTCCAGGCATTTTTGATGAGCAGCAGATTTGAAGTTTTCTATCTCTTCTTTTTAGCACTCCAGCAATTTTGCATCATATTTCAAGTGATATGGATGGCATCCTTGACATGTTTCTCTAAGTTGTTTAGACAAGCCCCAGGTAATAATCCTAAAATTCAAATTTTCTCTTTAAAATGTTCTATAAAGCAATGGGTCACATCTTACTGATTCTCAAGTCAGTTTTTACCAGAAAACTCAAAGGTTTCTTCTCCCACCTAATAACCTAACAGCTGATTGTCCAAATCAGAAAATGTCACTTCAAAAATATAGAAAACACACAAGTTTTTGTCTGACAAATCATGTAGAACATGGATGTCCACAAAACTTGGACTGCAATGGAGTAAGCTGATTACTGATGACATATGTATTACAGTCCATGGTGAGATGACAAGAGGTTACAGACACAAGCTGACATACAGGGAGTTCTGTGGCCAAACACTTGAACAAGTTGCCTGAAGAGCATCTTTGGAGCTACTCAAAGTTTTACAAGAAGTATAGTTCTTGTGTCCTCATCAAAATTAATCCTGGTAAACAGGTATTTTCTGTTCAGCACCACATTTATTCATTCCCCTCGAACTTTGTGTCTGGTACTGCACATTGTGACAGACTTCAGCATGAAAGACAAAATGCTTTAGCTGAGCACAGTGTGACAAGGCCTCAACACCTTGACAACCACTCAAAACTAGAACACAAACACCTTTCTCCTTCCTGAATAAGTGTTCCTAGACTTTTCCCAAAGACATTTGTGAAATTTTTTACCATGCAGATGCTAGATCAAGTTTATGAACATATTAAACAATATGGGAAATCAGAGACAAGAATGCAAGTCTTTCTGTCCATAATGCTGCCAAGAATCTTTACAACATTCATTTCTGATATCAGCTCCCCCTCCCTAGTTGAAGACAAGACATAGGAATTGTTATTTTCAGCCCAAAGAAGTGTGTGAAAGTACGTGATTTCCAGAAGCCACCTAATCCAAACCTGTACTCAAACCAGATCTAATTAGATCTGGTTACTTAGGGACATGACCAGTTGACTCCTGAATGTTTCCATGGCTGAAGAGATTACAGCCTCTCTGGGTAACCTTTTCCAGTATTTTACCATTCTCACAGTAAAATAACTGGAATTTTCCATGTTTACACCTGTGCCTGTTCCTTTTCAGCCTACTATCTCCAAGAATTTGGCTTTACCTTCTCCAATAACTCTGTCACAGCCTGCAATTTTGGCTGCCCTCAGCCCTTCCTTCCTGAGGCCAAACTGATCCTGTTCTGTCAGCTTTTCTGTGCCGTGTGCTCCCATCACCAGCCTGGCGGACTCCACTGGAATCACACCAGTTTGTCACTGCCTTCCTTGTCCTGGAGAGCCCCAAGCTACACACAGCGCTTTTGACATAGCCTTACAAATAGAAAATAGAGAGAAAAGAGCCCTTCTGCTGCCTGTGCTTTTCATAACGCAGACCAGGATGTGCCCAACTAGGACATACAATGTTTTAAATTTTGTGGAATGTGTCTGTGACAGTTTGGTTTCGAGATCTTAAAACATCTATGTACCTATTTAAGAAAACAATCCAAAGATACAGTAAAATGTTTCAACCTCCTTGAAAGAGAATATGATAAATGGTGGACAAGTTTTCCTTGTTAGCAGAAAGGTCAAGAGAAGTCACTACATTTCTCTGTGGAAAAACAAACTAGTTAAGAATTTTCCGAATAACAACAGCACTATTGTTAACAACCAAGGTTATTCCAAAACTACCGCTACGCTGTGAGTGTTGACAGTCTTTGGCATAGAGGCGAACTTTGAACGCGCGCTTGGGACAGCCCGCCGGTTCAAGCGGGCAGTCCCCGGTGACCCCGGCACCGATGGCCACGGGAGGGGCAGGGGCTGGCAGCCCTCCAGCCCGCCCGGACACGGCTCCGGGCACGCCGCACCTTCCACAGGCCCTGCAAGGGACAGGATAAAGCTTCGGGAGAGCGGGGAGGAGAACGGCAGACCGTCCCTTTGGGCTGACGGCCGGTTTATTGCCAGCGGCGGGGCTGCCCCGGCGGCCGCGCACGGGGCGGGAGCAGCGCGGGCTTTGCGTAGGGGCAGGTCCCGCGCGGGGCCCGGCGAGCTTTGGCGCAGGAGGGCGGCGGGCCCGGGCTCACCTGCGAAGCGGATCTTGACGAGGT
>VZTB01003128.1:561959-579507 GCA_013397245.1 Thryothorus ludovicianus | reverse complement strand
GCGGAGCGGAGCGGGCCCGGCGGCGCGATGCGGGTGAAGGTGCTGAGCCGCAACCCCGACGACTACGTGCGGGACACCAAGCTGGACCTGCAGCGCGGTGAGCGGCGCGCCCCACCGGCCCCGGCACGGCCCGCCGGAAGGGATGGGGCCGGCGGCGCACGGGGGAGGGCGGCAGGAAGGCCGGAAGGCGCTGGGGCGCCGGCGCCCCGCTCCGGTCCCCGCGCCGGTCCCCGCCCCTCTGCCGGTGTCCGCTGGCAGCGAGAATCGGAGAGCTCGGGCGGGGGGATTTGGGCTTCCCTCCTTCCGAGCGCCGGGAGCTCTCCCCGCTGCCGGGATTTGCCCTCTGCGCAGGAGAATTCCCTGGCCGGGCCTGCTCTGGGAGCGGCGGCACAGCCGGAGCGCGGGGCTCGGGCTTTGGTCGCTGTTCCCGTACCCCGAGATGGCGCTTAGTGTTTCCTACGTTACCCTTCGCAGTTCTGTGCACTTAATGCTGTTTCATTCCTGGTGTATCGATTCTGCTTCTTGCACATTCGTTGTTGGAACTGCTAAAAATTGCGTTGATTTTACACACAGAGTACTAGATTTTTGTAGGTTGGAAGGGATCTCTAGAGATTATCTAGTCCAACTCCCCACACTCTGCCCTGTGGTGAACAGACATTCTCAGCTAGATCAGGCTGCTCTGAGCCTTGACGGGGCATGTGCCATCTCATTGTAAAAAACTTCTGTACTACTATCTAATCTAGATTTACTCTCTTTAAAACTTAGAACTCATTGTCATGTTGTAACAAACCGTCTAAAAAATCTGTCCACATCTTTCTCAAAGCCCCCTTTAAGTACTGAAAGGCCACAGTGAGGTCTGCCAGGAGCCTTTTCCATGCTCTCACAGCCTTTCCTCATGGGAGAGGTAGTCCATCCCTCCACTCATACCTACTCTGGACTTGCTCCAGCATGGGTTTCTAATGTGTGCTCTTTCTGCTGCAGTTCCAAGGAACTATGACCCGGCATTGCATCCATTTGAGGTTGCACGAGAGTACACAAGGGCTCTAAATGCCACAAAGCTGGAACGTGTGTTTGCTAAACCCTTTCTGAGTTCACTTGATGGCCACAGAGATGGAGTTAATTGCATGGCCAAACATCCAAAAAGTTTATCTACAGTGCTGTCTGGAGCTTGTGATGGAGAGGTAAGTTTACAAACTACAACAAAGAAGGTACCTTTCTTCCTTGTTTTCTTTTTTCTGTTTTGTGTTTTGTTGAGTTGTTTGGTTGCTTTTGTCACACCTTACTTTTCTGTCTTCATTCAGCATGTGATGTTTATTCTTACTCAGAAGGTGAAGCTTTTTGCTGCTCTACAACTCTGCCACTGTACAGGGGAGACAAATAGTAGTGAAAGGTTTGTGGGACAGGGAGTCACTTACCATCAAGGACAAAACAGACTGAACTTGGGGTTATTAATTGAATTTATTATTAACAAACTCTAAATAATGAGAAGTAAAATAAGACCTTGAAACTATCTTCTCCCACCCCTCCCTCCTTCCCAGGCTCTCCCTTCTCCCTCCACAGCAGCACAGGGAAGTGGGAGAAGGGGGTTACAGTCAGTTCATAACAAGTTGCTCTTGCCTCTACTCAGGGAGGGGAGGTGCTCTCTGCTGCTTCACTGTCTCCACTCCTCCCATGGGAGGCAGTTCTCCATGAACTTCTCCAGGGTGACTCCTTTCCACAGGCTGCAGCTTTTCAGGAATTGCTGCTGTGTGGGTGACTGTTCCACACTGTGCAGTCCTTTAAGAACAGGCTGCTCCAGTGTGGGTCCCCACAGGGTCACAGGTCCTAGGAAACCTGCTCCAGTGTGGGCTCCTCTCTCCATGGCTCCAGAGCTGCCTGCCAGGAGCCTGCTCCAGTGAGGGCTTGCTGTGGATCACAGCCTTCTTTGGGTGCCTCTGGCCTCTTGTCTTCTCCACAGGTGCAGGTGGAGAACTTTAATTGGAACTAGTTGCAGAAAAAATTACCTGTCTTTTCTCACCCTTACATTGCTCATTTGATAGTACTTGAATACTTTAAAGGTGTCTTCTGGACATTTGTTGCTTTCCTCTTTTTGTAGAAAGTGCATGTGTCATGCACTGGTATAAGAGAGGTTAGCCTTTTCAGAGAGAAGTGGAACAAATTTCTATGAAAGTTTAGCCAGATTTCTTATCCACTGATAGAGTGATTAAAACATTGGGTACTGTAAATACATAAAAACTGACCTACATTTTTATTTATTTATTTTTTTAATGAGCCCAAAAGCTTTGAAACAGAAACCTCTGTGAGAAGTGGACATCTATAGAAAATGTAGTACAGCAACTGGACTGAAAATATTCTGTTGGTTTCAAATTTCTTTGTGCTTTTATCTTTAAAGGAGTATTTTTTTGCTAAATTTATAACCACTGCTGTTTTTTAGCAAGCATTCTAGTTCAAAAATAGAGGAGTGCAAAATGCAGTAAGTGTGCAACTTGGATCAGGGGAGACAGTAGGAATGAAAGAGCTTAATTTTTAAAATAATTTTTCAAGAAAGAATAAGTTTTTAACATGATAAAATCTGACCAGTGTCCAAGCCAACTCTGTCAATTTATTAAAACATGTGTGATCTCTGGTACTTAAATTGTGAGCTGCAGCTGTGGGCTGTAGAAAGCTTACAGAATATTTGCTGTTTTGTTTTTCTCAGGTTAGAATTTGGAACTTGACCACACGGCAGTGTATCCGCACTCTACAGGCCCACGAAGGCTTTGTTCGAGGCATGTGTGCCCGTTTCTGTGGTACCTCATTCTTCACTGTGAGTATTGTGTGTGTCCTTAGCAGTGCAGCAGCACAGAGTACCTGTTCACCTCTGTTTTCCACTGAGAAACTTGCTGTCTGCCACAGAATATTTAAATATTGTATGAATATGCTTATTAAACCCAGCAGTTCTAGTTACGATGAAATTTTTTCTGATGCTGTGATATGGATGTCATTCAAGACCATCAGAGGGATAAATATCCATCTAAATAGATAATACCCAAATACCAGAAAATATCTATCAGATGGTCATGTAATTAAAACTTGAGTAGGCTAGTTTTTGTTAAAGTAGTAAATGGATTATGTTCATTGAAAGATGTAACTGCATGTAAAAAAGTGACTGTTTGCATATACTATTATTAAAAATAATCTGATTAATTTAAGATTATTCCATGTGAATAAAGCTTTATTAATTTATAAAAACCACAACAGATTCAATTGCATGTAAACTGCTTGGAAATAGTATATCTTCCTGTTGGCATTAAAACAGTTCTAAGAGAACACAACAAGAACTGCTTTTGAAAACTGATGTGTCCTGGGGTTGTGCTTTGTTAGAATTGGTCATAGAACAGCCATTTTCACTACAGTATGTTTATTTTTTCTAAGGTATATACCAGCTCACAGGGACAGTGGTTAGGTTATAGGGAAAGTCACAGTAAAAAATATGAAGTGACTCCAAGTTAGTTACTCCCCTTTTGACAATCCATCTGCCTGGAAATTGAGAGAGGGAGAGAAGAAACAGTAGTTGTGCAGTCAGGGAGGGGGAAGATAAACTTATAAAGTTAACATTTTTTAGGCCTGCTTGCATGATCCACGTCACTGCACAGCCATGCAGAAGTTTTACTGGCATTAGTGCAAGGGGTAGAATAAAATTTGGAACAGAGCAACTGAGATAGAAAGTGTCTTTTAACTGAATACAGGCTCATCAAAGTGACTTCCAGAAGCTAATTTGCAGTTTAACGTGCCAGTTGATCACAAAATGTAGCCTTACAAAATAGCCATCATTCCAGCTCACCTTTTTCCTATTCAGCTATCTGTTTCAGAAACTGGAAAAGCTTTGTGGATCAAGGTAGAGAGTGGAATAGGTGAAGGAAAGGTGGTGGTGGGACAAACAAGTGACAAGGTGGTGTTTGGACAAGTGACAAACTAGGAATCAGTCACCTGCTCTCAGAAGCCTGGGACAGATCCCCAGACAAACTCTGATCAGCAGCCACTGTGGAGCCAGCCCCCAGCTCCTCCCTGTGCTCTCTGTGCAGCTTTTATTGCAGAGCATTGTTCTGTGCTATGGAATACTCCTTTGGCCAGTTGAGGACATCTGTCCTGCCCGTGTCCCCTCCCAGCCTGCTGCACACCCCAAGCCTGTTTGCTGGTGGATGAGGCAGGGATGATGGGGACAGAGTGGAGCAGGAGGAATGCTTCAGCACTGAGCAGGCACAGCCAAGGCCTGGGTGCTGTGTCAGCACTGCTTCAGCCACAGATCCAAAACACAGTGCCAGGTGGGCTGCTCCCAAGAATGGTCACTCCAGCCACACCATGTACATGGTTTAACAAGATACTACGACCAGAAGAGCTGATCTGTAGCTTGGAGGTATAAAATGGAACAGTGAACAGGCAGGAGGAAGCATTTGTGTGTATCACAGAATATTTTTTTTTGAAAGGATGCCTGTATTTAATTGCAAAGTGCATCTAGCAAAATGAAAGGGAATGTATTTACATAAAATTGTACATGATTTCTCCAATATTTCCAGGTTGGTGATGATAAAACTGTGAAGCAGTGGAAAATGGAGAGCCCAGAATATGGAGAAGAAGAGGAACCTATACATACAATTCTTGGAAAGGTAGAAAATCTGAGTTTTGGTTTTCCCACACCTCTTCTTTTAAATTAAGTGTGAATCATTTCTTATCTAGCTTTTGAAGGAGAAATAGTTTGATATCACCTGTTATCATAATGGGTTGTAATTTGATGACATCAAATTTTATAATGCCACTTTTAAAGTATCTTCATGGTCTTATTACACTTAGTTTACATCTAACCAGAAAGGACTCCTCCAATGCCACCAGAGACTGCTTAGCTCTCTCTGTACTAATTATCCCTCTCCTGCAAACTGGTCACATTTCTCTGTAGTCTTTTCAAACATGTGCTGTCAGGGCTTAGTCTGCATTAAATAATTTAATTTTCATGCCATTACCTCACAGAAATTCAGTGCAAAATACTAACTTTATATATTTCTTGTTGACAAAAACAGTCTAAAAATTCTTATTTTGGCACTTTGAATTTATGATAAGCTTATGTTAGGAAAAAACATTAAATGCTTTTTTCAAATAGTTTGAAACTCTTTAGTTATTGCAGTGTCTGTGGAATCCATTCAAGTCCCCACTGGAAATACAGCTGCACTCTTAAAATTTTCATTTGCTTTAAAATCAGCCAGGATTTTGTAAATATGCCTTTAGTGCCAACTCCACTGTAAATTAACACATGCACCATAAATGAACAAGAAGGCTTGCCTACTGGAAGGGGTACATCCAATAAGGCTTAGTTTCTGCTAGCACTGGTGAGTTAATTTTCAGTAATATAAATGAGAAAAACCATGTGAGACTCCATACACAATAGTTGGTTTATTTTTTTTCTAACGCTTGAGTATTTATGCATACAGCTGGGTTTTAAAATCTTTGCTTTGTTTTTTCCCTTAAAGACAGTGTATACAGGAATTGATCACCACTGGAAGGAACCTGTTTTTGCAACCTGTGGCCATCAAGTGGACATTTGGGATGAACAAAGGACAAGCCCCAAGTGTTCTCTGAATTGGGGTTTTGATAGCATAAGCAGTGTAAAATTTAATCCCATTGAGGTAATGCTTGTGTTTTATATTGGAAATTAGTATTTTTCTTGAGCTGTATGAGATCTAAACTCTGTTTATGCCATCTTTTTTTCTTCCAAATTTAGATTTTTATGTTTTAATGGAATGTGTAGGGGGATGTATACATAGATTTTGATGGTTGTATTATTTTGGAATGTGGTACCATAAAATTTTATCTTCCAATTTTTTGTCTCTGTTAAGTGTGGGAGAGGAGAAACAAAAGCAGGGCAGTCTCCATTCTGCCCACAACAGT
This sequence comes from Thryothorus ludovicianus, assembly GCA_013397245.1. Taxonomy (NCBI): domain Eukaryota; kingdom Metazoa; phylum Chordata; class Aves; order Passeriformes; family Certhiidae; genus Thryothorus; species Thryothorus ludovicianus. The sequence goes on along the minus strand of VZTB01003128.1, from coordinate 573,588 downwards.
ACATCCCTGGTACCTCAGTCATTCAGTGTAGCAGTTAAGTGGCTGTGGAGCTCCAGTTCATCTATTCCAGTGTTCTACTGCCTGTGACTGAGACTTGTCACCCTCTCCATGGCAGAACAATTGCATTTGATCTTTTACAGCAGTTCCTATTATACCCCCCGACTGGGCTATGCTCATAGAAAAAGTGTTTGTGAGGAATTGTCTGTTAGTTTTTAAGTAGAGGGCACTGCATGGATTCTGAATCTTGCAGGGAAAGCTATTTAAAATGTATGTGCTGGGTAATTAACTGGACAGAAAAAATGAACAACGCATTTCCTTGCCTGAAAAAGAAACTCATGACCAGCTTTGTGAAATAGCTTAGGTATCTGATGTGACACACTCCAGAAGTATTTCAAAGACCATACTCGTTGGTTTTGTTGGTTTTTTTTCAGACTTACCTTTTGGGAAGCTGTGCTTCTGACAGAAATATTGTGCTATATGATATGAGAAAATCAACTCCATTAAAGAAGGTAATATTTTTCTTTTTAAGATTAATGACTGGTGCTAATAATCATACAGAATATGTTAATAGCCTGTAACTGTTGATGACAGTAGAGAACAGAAAACTCTGAATTCCGAGTTCACTGAGTTTTCATTGTGTGAGTCTTCTGAGTTTGAATTAATGTTGGGATTTAAACAATGCAGAGTTAGAAGGGCCTTTTTCTGCATTCAGACAGGCTGTCATGCTCGCTCTGTTGTAATTCTTGATCAAGTGCCTGACCTGACAGCAATTTCACAATGAGAACTTTATGTTCTTGTATTGCATTCTGTCTGTGTATGTGTGATTTTTTTTTTTTTTTTAAATTTTTTTTTTCTCTTCCTTGCTAGAAGGAAACAAGGTAACTTCACCACTGGAGAGCTTTGCTCTGTATTTGAAAAGGTGTTTGTCCTGAGGGGTATAAAGCCTTCCCTATGCACCTACCATAAACACTCAGCAATCCTTTGCAGTGTAATCAAAATGAGTATTTATATGTGGCGCATACAGATGATGTAAAGGTTCCTATTTAATAGAATATTTGTATTTATTTAGATAAGAAGCCAGTAATTCATACACACGTATCAAACCTCAATCAAGTTCAGTAGTTCTGAGCCCTAGAACTACCTTATCAATATTCTTCTTAAAATACAATATTCTGACTTGTGAATGTGCACTCAGGTGTTCTCCTGTGTTAAATATTGTCTGCAGTGTCATTGAGCTGATACACACTAGAACATTAAAATGGTATTTATTATAAAAAGGAATTTGTTGGCATAACAGTATTTATTTCTCCCCCTGTGCCCCAACAATTTTTAGTGAAGTTTCACTTGGGCCACTGAGACAATACTTATACAAACTTGTCAGTGATGCCAGCTGAAGACCTGAATGTTGAAATGAACACAGCCAGTGCTGTAGAGCTGCAGTTAAAAGGTCAAAGGATGTAATTTGATCCTTTGTGAGCTAAGTTTGAATCTAACAGAATTTTACATATGTATATATGCTAAATACACGACTGTCCATACATGTGCAGCATTATTATAGAGTGTGTGCATGTGTTTGTCTGTGTGTATCTCCTGTAAGCAGCATGCTGTAGGAATAAAACTCTGCTTTGTACTTCCTTGCTTCCATGGGCACAGTACTGGGTTTCCTCCTGGGATAGGGATAATTCTGCTGTGAGAAGAGGTGAAATGTCCATTTCTGCATTGAGAGCTATAAGCTCTGAACTCCTAAGAGAAGGGTTTTGCTTATTAGAGGTACCTTACTTAGGTAGGGGCACTGGTTTCCAATGCTGCTGCGTTCCTGGGATTTGATCAGCAAAGCTGTTGGAACTCAGTGGGAGTCCCCTCATTATTGGAAATAGAGTACAGCTTCTCACATCATGAAGCAGTAGCTCTTGTTGCCCATTTGTCCTGAGTGTGGGTTTCAAAGCCTTAAGTTTTAAAAAGAGAGGGATGAGGTAGTGGGATGCTGCCTAGGTTCAAAATAAGAACTAGTCTAAAAAGAGCTGGGAAAGATGAATGAAAGCAATTCTGTTGAAAGACAAGAGAAAAAGGTTTTAGTAGGAGTTGGTACACATTAAAAGTCATTCTTGTGCAACCTGTGGGATCAGGAAACCTTAGGGTGTTTTAAAGACAGACTTCAGCATTTAAAGAGCTGAAAGGAACTGTGTTTTCTCTTGCTTTTTACATTCTTAGGTGTTCATCTCAACCAACTTGTAGGTAGTAAAGGAAGACAGGTTAATTATTTGGTTAATGTTTCTATGTTAAAGTAATCTCAGCATTTCCTGGCCGACATGCATTGTTCACAGTTAAAATAATTAAACACAGAGAACCAGGTCTTCAGGGACTTCATAATTTTGACATAATAAAGACTTAAACTTACCAATTCTATAAAAAGATATACAATAGATTAAAAATGGCATTAAAAATGGCTCTGGTATGGGTTTAGATAGCTCTGAAATGCCATTATTAATGTATTTACAGCAACTTTAATCACTTACAGCTCAGGTTGCCTTACACCTGTTGTTACTAAACCTAATGCTAGAACTGTAGAGACAATCTCATTTCTTAGGCACTATTTTAATTTTTAAAGCCACTGCTGAAATGAACTGAATGCTTGTAAGTTTTGGTGAGAAAAATAGATTTGGAGCATGATAGAACTTCACTCCTTTTGAAAGAGCTGGATTTTTTGGCAATATTGAAGTTATTTTGTAACATGATTTAAAGGATTTATTATACATATGGTGGGTTAACATTGATTGTATACTCATTTTGCAGTGGCTGATAAATTTGTACAGGAAGGAATAAAGAACAGTCCTTGATTATTAACTTCCCAGTTTTGTGCAAGATTTATAGCTAGAACAATACTGAAATCTGAGCAAATTCTAGTTGTCACATTAGTGTAAACAGAGGACATTTCAGTGTCTACTTTTTAACTAGAGATCATTTTAGAGATCTGATGATTACATTCAGTTCTGGTTGCATGCAGTTCCTGAAAATAAGCAGTGTTCTGCAGCACAGACTTTATGATGAACAGGATGGTGTCACCTAGGAAATGCAGATTTAGGGAGAATGAGAATTACAAGAATAGACACACATTCATTTGCAATCTTTTGGAGGAGTGTTCAGTAAAGTCATCACTATTAACTTGTTTTGAGACTGTTCATTACTGTAAGAGTTATAATTGTACAACTATATTCTGAAGTATGTGTGTAAGTTTATGGTGTTTGGTGTAGTAAGCTAAGAACAAAAATGGGGTTTGAGTACCATAGTGTTAAACACCCAAATTTCAGGATTTTTAAGTAGGATTATAGCTTGCCTGGATCACTGTAGAAAATCCTGATTAGAGTTGTTCAGTTTGTTAATAAGTTGCTCTGTAATTACACATCCACCTTATGTCAGGCATAGTGTGTATATCAAATAAATGGTTGGAAGTTCCTCTCAGACCTGGCAGAAGCCAAGGCTGCTGTGCCTGGTGACTTCCTCCCTGCCTTGCCTGGTCCCACAGGGGCCCAGCTGTCCTCCAAGCTGGGGACATCCAACATACAGCTGCTAATGCCTCTTGTCTAGTCTGCAGTTAGCAAAGCAGAAGGTTTTATTAGTCTGTTGTCAGCTGCCTTCCTCCCACTTCAGGGCCAACTGGCCTCTTTGTTGGCCATATGCTTACAAGCAGCGAGCAAATCTTACAAATGTGTGAGGAATGATTCACTGCTGAAGCAGTGATAGTGCTGAGTAGGTGACAGCACAGTAACTTCTGTGTGCATTGCTTGGCACTGCTGCAAGGAATGGCAAGTGGCCAGGAGAATTCATGAACTGCAATTTTAGACATAGAACAATGAAGGGGTAATAACTGGGGACAACATAAAAATGTTACGATTGCTTTGCAAATGCTGGTTCACAGCTTCAATTAATGACTATGTCCCTTGAAATAACCATTTAATTAGGTGTGTCTATAGATTACTTACCTAAAGGTTCCTGTAAATAGGACAGAGAAGTGAAATTTTTTGGAAGTTCCGGATTTACTTGTTGATCACTAGCAGGTTGCCATGTTAAATGACCACTTCAAAGAATTTGATTCCGAGGTGATTTACAGGGGAAGATTTAATTTTTATGTAGCTGAAAGCAGGGAACGTGTAATGAGGGACAGGAGGTTCTTGGGTTTCACTTCTAACACTGCTGAGGAAACATTCTGTCATGTACTGTTCCTCTGCCATAATTCTCTGTCTACAAAGTGCTTGTCTTCAGAGGTATGTAGGAAGTTTTGAACTACAGTGAGTATTTTATTGCATATAACAAAGTAGCAATGTGTAAATATATTCCAGGTTATCTTGAACATGAGGACAAATACACTGTGTTGGAACCCTATGGAAGCTTTTATTTTTACTGCAGCCAATGAAGATTACAAGTAAGTGTAACCTTTCCTTTTGATAATCCTGTACAGGTGATATTTTTCATCTGTATCTCGGTGATTTATGATCATGCTAAAATAAATTTTTAAAAGACTCTAAATCTGAATCACTTAATAACCTAGAGAATTACAGACACACTGATTTTAAGTAATATGAATTGGTACTAGACTGCCTCTTTCTGTGTATCTCAGTGCTTGGGGAGGATAAAAAGTGGTGTAACTTAGAATAAATGCAGCTGAACCAATGCAAGTGTAACTTGAAATTTGCCCTGGAAAATAAGTGCTATTGGTCCAGTCTGAGGCAATATAAGTGTTTATTTTCTTGCCAGTTCTTGTGAAGCTTGATACATTGTACTGATCAGCTACTTTGATGAGAACATTCCTTTTAAAAAAATAAATTAGTCTTTTGTGAGACAGTTCTGGAGACTGCAGTACTTATCCTTTCAATGTCTCGGAGCAGTTTTTTACTTTTGAACAATACTATTCATGTGAACAGCTAATCTGATATTGAAAAAGCTGTCTCTTCAAAACTAGGCCATTGCAAATGTGCTCCATATCCTTTTTTCCAGGAAGTCAGTGATCTAACAATAGATCACTGTTTTCTTCTAGAACATAGGAATTTTATCACTTATCTTAAGGCTGTTTTTCTAAGGAAATGGAATCTGGCTCAGACCTTGAAAGTGATGTTATATTCAGTGTGCTGGTTTTCTTGTATTTATGGTATGGTTAAACTATTAGACTGTCTAATCTGTTTGTGTATAAGTTTGGGATTTTTTATAATGAATTTGCTTTTTGGCTGGTTTGAGGTTTTTTAATTTTCTTTTCTTCCTCTTGCTAAACTAAAAACTGTAGCTGTTGCTGTCAGGGACAACTGTCCACTTGCAGCCTGAAGCATTTAGTATGCAAAGGCAAATGCACACATCAGCAATGCATATGCAAGTATTTGTTGATTATGTGGAGTAGCAGTTTTGAATAAGATGCTGCATACTTTCTCTTGGGGAATTTTGAAGGAAAAAGCAGTAATTACCATTATAGTATTCACTAAGATATATTTGATTTCAGTTATGCATTCATCTGCAGAAGGGAAGGTGAGAAACCTGATTAATTTTTTTAAGATAATAGTTCTACTAAATAGTACATCTTAAGCATGTTTCAATAAATGCATTGTCTGTAAAGCACATATGCTTATTTGATGATCTACACAGTGATTTTGCCTAGATCCTTTATTCAGAAGAAGTAGAGGTAGGCTTTATCTGAGCTTTGTTGTCCTTGAGAGCAAACCAGCTGTGGTCCAGCAGCTGGGTGTTTACTTTTAACATAATGCTTTGCTGTGCTAGCATCTCCATGGGTAAGGACCAAGCTTTCCCTGCACTCCTAGACTTGCTACACCAAGATTTCCTTGCCCTTGTCTGGCCTAATTAGAAGTAACAAAGAGTGCCAACCAAAATGGTACTTTACAGTAGACTGAATTACTAGGAATCACAGTATGGGAATATTTAGAAACCTTTCAGAATTGATAGGCTGTAAAGATGCAGAGATGATTTTACAATTTTGGGGTGCATACTTATGTTGGAAGATGGAATAAAGGAGGCCAGTGTGATGCTTGGAGTCAGTGACCCATGAACAGATGATGAAGGGAGTAGTGGAGCCTATCTGTCCTTTGATAGTGAGCAAGAAACCTGGTCCAATATCTAAATCCTCTAATTAACAAACTTATTTCAAACCCTAAACAATGCCATTCTCTTTCTTTTCCTGTATTATGAGCTGTTTTAAGGAGTTCCCTCTGCAATATGACCCTATCCTTAAGTGTGGTTTATGTAAAGTGTACTGTTTACTTAGGACTTGTTATGGTATTAAGCTACTGATGTATTTATTTTAAAGCTTATATACTTTTGATATGCGCTTTCTTGAATCACCTGTGATGGTGCATATGGATCATGTGTCTGCTGTTCTTGATGTGGATTATTCACCCACTGGGAAAGAATTTGTGTCTGCCAGCTTTGATAAGTCCATCCGCATTTTCCCGGTAGACAAAGGTCACAGCAGGTGAGTAGTTTTGCACCTTTCTCTCTTGCTGTCATTCATTCCAGTGACTTCCTCCCACATTCTCAGAATTACTGATTCATTCATTTACATCTTCATTGGGGCATTTGCTTCCTGTGAGTGTTGAAATCTTATTCTGTTGGTAGCTTGAAGCTGACAGGCTGTGTAGTTGACTTAATTCTGGAGTATGGATCAAGAGTAGAACTACTTAACAAGTAGCAGTATTTCCCCAATATGGAATTTAAATTAGAGTGGATTATTGTGCTCATGTCATTTGTATTTTACCATGATGAATCCCATTGGATTTCCCTGTCTATGCGTCTTTAATGTTTTTAGGTTGCTTTATAGTGTTTCTGTCACCACTTAAGTTTGCAGTGTATTACAGCATTGTACCATTTGGTTTTCTAGGGATTGTCTTCATCCTGTGTGGATGATTGCTAAAGACATTAAGTAAAATAATTGCTCTATGAATTACTGAGGATCAGTTTGGGACCCTTTTGTGGTCTGTTTCATTGCAATTACTATCTTTTGTTCATATTTTGTTAACCTGGTTTTGATTTGTAATACAGTACTTTGAATACAATTCACGTAGATTTTGTTTTTCATGTAAGATTTCATAAGTCAGTATATTAAATATTTTGCTGGGTTCAGATTGCATCTACTCTGTCTCCATTATTTTTTGTTTTTCTTTCAGTTTGATGAAAACTGAAGTTAGTTATCTGATCTTTCTGATATCATTTGATCTTCATAAACCTGCTTTCATTATTCTTTCTTGTCAGTTCTTCCTCCTTTTTATGTGTTCTTAACTTTACTTCTGCTTGACTTCCTCTCTCCAACCTTGTCCCCCCAGAAGATTGTTACTAAGTTCTAGGTGGTTAGAGGGTGAAAATGTTGAAATATTGGTTGGTGAAGGAGTTTTTATTATTGACTGATTAAATTTTGCACGCTGTGTAACTGTGCTCCTGTGCTGCATTAAAGACTGGGTGGCTGTTTGCATACAGATAGTTTTCATGTTCTTTTTGTCTTGCAATAATACTTTAAACATAATTAGGTAGTGCAGTTACTTTGTAGTTTTATTTTTGTATTTTTTCTAACTTGCAATATTAAACAATATGGTTAGCAGCTTCTTTGTATGAATTAATAATATTCACAGAAGTGGTGCTATGTGAAGTTAACACACATCACTGAGGAAAAGTTTGCAGACCCCATAAGGCAACAGTAAAAGGCTTTATTTCACATTTTAGCAGATTGTTGCCAAGGCCTGTGGAAGGGGTTTTTCTCTTTGTCCCCACTTTTTCCCCTTTGTGTTATAGTCATAAATCTAGTGAGGAGAAGCCTTACACATGAAAAATTTTGCCTCATGTAAGGTTAGTTTTTTGGTACACTTAAAATTCTTTAGAAGCTGAGCTGCTTTAGAATTGCAGTTTCTATTAATCTCATGGAATGGAGAAAAGTCTCTTGGAAAACTGAGAGAGCAAATATCTGTAAATAAGGATCCTGATACTATTCTAGTTTTTACTTCTGATGTCCTGCCAATCTGAAAAACTTCTAACTTCAATTGATTTATATTTTTTTTAAATGAAAATTTAAATAATGAAATTGTTTTGCCCTAAGAAATAAGATTTATTATGAAGTTGATTAAATTTAGTAAATGCTTAGTAAACAGAACTGTATTGTTGTGTGAACTTTTAAATGACAGATCCAGGTTGTTTGGACATGTTTTCTGTTTTTCCTGTCCCTGAAAAATTATATTTAATATCTTGTGATGACAGCCAAAGGATAGGCAAAGGTTGCAAATTCAAAGTATGGAGAGGAAAAGGACTTAGTTCCCCAAAAGGTGGGTGAAGGAAAGCTTTGTTAGTCATATAGTAGAAGAAAAGTAAACATAGAAATTCTTGTGAAAGTGCAGATGTGCCCACATGCCATTAAACGTGGAGAAGCTGATGTGAGTATTAATGTTTTCTGATGGTAGTTGTGCTTGGTCTTGCACATAGTTGTTCTTATAGAGTATTGCTTGCTGGTGAATTAAAAAAGGTGATTAAGCTCATTAAAGCCCATTTATATAATCAATATATTGATTACTTTTCTTTTTCTCACAACCACTTCAGCCCAGCCTTAGTCTAGTTTCTCCACAACACTTGAATAGGTGTTGTTTTTGTGCTTCATTCACATTTCTACTTGAGTTTTGCTTGAAAAATAACTGAGTGAAAGAAAGAGAATAAGCTGTAGTACATGATTGATGCATCAAAGAAGTGTCTGTTGGTAGACAAGAAATGAGCCTTACTTTTTCCTTCTCTTCAGAATGCTAATCAAAAGCTAAAATTAAAAAAAAAGTGTATTTAGTCCTTTATTTTTATAGCAGAAATAAAAGAATAGGCTTGTTTGATATGTACTTAATGAAAATTAGACAAGATCTTAGATATTGGTTTAAATGTAGCATGCAGAAACATTTTTCAGGAGCACTTATTGAGCAGGAGTCTGATCAGCAGAGATTAAAAAAGAAAGAGTCCGTTTTTGGGTAAAGGAGGGAAATCACAATGTAGAGTAGCAAATCCATTGCCATATCATAAATGGACAGCTGGGAGGTGTTTTTTTGCTGTTTGGTGTCAGATTCTTTGGTTATTTTTCTGCGTTCCCATTCTGTAATACTCTCGATAATCAAAATTATTTCAGGAACAGTATGCATTTCATACTGTATACCCTTAGCATGTTTTACAAAAGAAGTTATTATTTAAATAAAATTTCTGTGAAAGCACTTATTTAAAAAGCATAGGATACTAGGTGGACCTTTATCAGTCAATCTCACTTCATTTGTATCTCTGTCTACAGAAAGATAAGTTCAGTACAATGTTTAAAAAAGTCAGATTTTTTTAGAAACAACAGCAAGAAAATGTACAAAAAAAAATTGNCCTTACTTTTTCCTTCTCTTCAGAATGCTAATCAAAAGCTAAAATTAAAAAAAAAGTGTATTTAGTCCTTTATTTTTATAGCAGAAATAAAAGAATAGGCTTGTTTGATATGTACTTAATGAAAATTAGACAAGATCTTAGATATTGGTTTAAATGTAGCATGCAGAAACATTTTTCAGGAGCACTTATTGAGCAGGAGGCTGATGAGCAGAGATTAAAAAAGAAAGAGTCCGTTTTTGGGTAAAGGAGGGAAATCACAATGTAGAGTAGCAAATCCATTGCCATATCATAAATGGACAGCTGGGAGGTGTTTTTTTGCTGTTTGGTGTCAGATTCTTTGGTTATTTTTCTGCGTTCCCATTCTGTAACACTCTCGATAATCAAAGTTATTTCAGGAACAGTATGCATTTCATACTGTATACCCTTAGCATGTTCTCCAAAAAGAGTTATTATTTAACTCTTAAATATAATTTCTGTGAAAGCACTTATTTAAAAAGCATCTTATCCCAGGTGGACCTTTATCTATCAGTCAATCACACTTCATTTGTATCTCTGTCTATAGAAAGATAAGTTCAGTACAATGTTTAAAAAAGTCAGATTTTTTTAGAAACAACAGCAAGAAAATGTAAAAAAAAATTGCCTTGAACAGAATGCTTTCTGCTATTTGAAAGGTAATGGTAAGAAGAATGATGATAGATGATTTAAAAATGTTTCTCTTTGCTCTAGAGAAGTTTATCATACCAAACGAATGCAGCACGTCATCACTGTGAAATGGACTTCAGATAACAAATACATTCTGTGTGGCTCAGATGAGATGAATATTCGCCTCTGGAAAGCTAATGCTTCTGAAAAACTGGGAGTGGTAAGAGTTGCACTTTGCTTTTTGTTTTCACCAGATGTTTGGGTGTTTTTGTTATTATTAAAACTAGTTAGCCTCTTTGACTTGTAAGAACTTGGTTATGAAGAGAAGCTGTAAAATTATAGTTTGACATTTGTGTTTAGTTTGCAGATTGACATGTGCATTTTAGCTTACTGCATTTACTGCAGCTTATAATAATAATAATAATTAAAAAATGACAAGCCTCATTATTGCCACACAAGATGGCTTACTTTGGTCTTGTTTAATGTTAATGTTAATCATCAGCTTTATCTAAACTAGACTTGAATTTTTACCTGAGTGCTAATGGTTAGAATTCATCTTTTACCACTGGGAAAAAAGGTAATAAATTCTGTTTAGCCACACTTAAGTAATTCTATTGAAGTTTAGAGTTACTACTTTTAAAGATTTTGACTGGCACATTAGTTTGTGTTCATTCATGCAGTTTGTTTGTTAAAAAAAATTATAAAAATGAAAAAAACATGCTGTGATAAGCATATGCATTGTAGAGTAGACTCTGCACTGAGGTTGTTGTTAACCTGTATAACTCAGATACCAAGTGGGCAAACCAGGGTGGTATTTGAAGTCCACTTAATTCAGTGTAAGACTGGTAGAGGTGTTCCTGTTGTGAACAATCACCAGCCTCATTAGAGAAGTCTTTTCAGTTATACTTGTTCAAAAGTTTATGTACAGACAAAGCCCAAATTTTCCCTTTCAGTTACCAATTGCATAGATTCATCTGCACTGTTGTGTCAAAGGACTGAGTGACTTTGGGGAATGAATTTGGCACTGGTTTGCTGGGAGTAATCCCTTTATGTAGCTTTATGTTGTTATGGTATTTTGGTGGTGCTTACATTGCCTTTTCTGAGCCCATTGGCAGAGCTGTCAGGTAATGCCTGGGGGAATTTTTGCCTGATCTTGTGAAAGGCTGTGGGGCAAGGAGAGGGAAGCTGTGATTCAGGGAAGAATGTGGTACAGCTGAGATGCTGGATTTGTTGCATATGGTATGTCTGGGACTGCTGGGGATTACCTGAAGCTCCATCAACTTGAAGTATCTGTAGGAGGGAAGTGAAGCAGAGCTGGGAGAGGTGGCAGGTGGAGGCAGTGAAGGAGTACTTAGGGCTGCACTGGAAACAGGATAATTCATGGACTGCTGTGCACTCTGAAGCACTGGATATAGAGAAGCACAGTTAAAATAACAGGTATATCTTCAGCCATGGCCCACCATAGTTATTGGGAAGTACTGTTAGTATTCTCACTTTTGCTCTAGAGCAATAGATGAAACCCCACAGCTTTGTGTCTCTGCAGTTATTGTGATTACAAATGACTGTTGAGGTTGAATTTTTTTAATTTTAGTTTATTTAAAGGATACTTTTT
>VZTB01003128.1:533580-561933 GCA_013397245.1 Thryothorus ludovicianus | reverse complement strand
TTTTTTTTTTTTTTTTGTCTCCCCTGCTGTTCTGCATTTATTATTGGTATTTTCCCATGTAGTGCTGTGGTCAAACACTTAAATATCAGTTCCATAGTTGCTAATTTTGGAGATTCCACAAAGCTCATTAGAGACTTTACTTTCGTATTTAATGTTCGTGTTGAGTTTGTTTAGATAGTGCAGTGTTAGGTAGAAATATTATCTGTTTTCCTTCTATTATATCCATATGCTCATGGCAATACCCTTTTCACCTGACTTTATGATATTAACTGAAACTTTGTCCTTTTGCTCACTAGATTTTTAGCAAGAGATCCTGATGTTTCTCTCTAAGATGCTGTTCTGTAACAGAATTGTCTGGTATTTTTGATGTTCATCTTTACTCTGAGCCCTTTGTGTGAAGGACAAGTGGGTAAAAAGAATGTCACAAATACCATTTTCATGTAGAAGGGTTCCTAGTATTTTCAGATGTGAAGATGAAGTTCACTACTACATGGCATTGGCTCATCTTCTTATGAAAGAGTAAGGATAATTGACTCTGGGAAGTAATAGGCAAGCACAGCTACTCCTGCATTGCAGAAATATTGCATACCAAAGTTTGAGTGTTCCCACCATAGACTGGTAAATGACATTCTGCTGTTTTCTGTGGTATTTGCGTCAGTGAAAACTGGCCATGGATGGGCCTAAAAAGAGGCACTACTTAATTGTGACTATTGGGTATTGGATGTAGTCTGCACATTAATACTCTCATGTTCCTTGACCTGGCTGGAATCCTACACAAAATGCCTTTGTTGTTTTTGTGTGTGAGCTCAGTGTTGTTGCTTGGTGTGCCCCTTGGAGGCTGCACCTGCAATGTGCTCCTGCTCTTGTGGGATTGTTCCAGCAAAGTTTCTGTAACGTGTGGAAGGGTGTGTATTTCTGTCACAGCACTTGAGCTGTTGGCTCCAAGAGAACCAAATCAGATGACACAGGTCACCATGTGGTTTATCATTTGATGTTTTTTTTTTCCCCCTGTTTTTTGAGTTATTCTTGGGGATATTCTTTTTGATTGGGTTTTTTTTTTTTCTACTTGTCAGAAGTGAAAATCCTCCCATAATTTATCATCCTATCTTAGAAAAAACACCTTGCAACATCAAAAATCACCTTAAGAAGGCAAAACAATTTAGAAATACAGGAAGAACTGAAGAGGGACATAGTGTCTTATGTAGAAAAATTGCATTCACTTCACAGGACAGAGATGAACTTGTGAAGAATTACATTATAATGAGAACATTTCACATCCCTGTATCTTATGTGGGAACGTATTCGAGCATGGTGTTGTTGAAGCAGTGGATTTAGCAAGACACAGAATTTGAAGCTGTCTGAAGTGGCTATAGTTTTTTAAATTTTTAGAAGCACTATGAAGTTATATTTTTCAGATGTTTAGAGAGCAGTTGTAGCTAATAGGACTCAGGAGTCCTCGTGGCTTATCACACTCCTGGATATATCTTGGGAATGTTGCTTGGATTCAGGTGACTCTGCTAATTAATCCCTGTTTGATCCAACCTGGTAGTTCCTGTGATTCTTAACAATGCAACTGTTAATGACTGTTTAGCAGGTTCCACTGATTTTCTTTAGTATTTGCTTCTTTTTTAGAGTATTGGTGTTCTTATCTTCACAGACATATGCTTGCTTATTTTATAAATGTCCAGTTTTTCCACTGTCTGTGGCTATTTTTTGAATGTTTTGAATATTCAAAGCTGAACATTCAGTAATTCTGTCAAAGTGTCAAAATATGTCTTAAATGCTTAGTTGCTTGGTCTGCTATTTTTCTTTGCTGAGAAGATTTGATTGAATGACTCATCCAGAGGTCACTGTATTTCTGATATAATGCTAAAATCTTGCAATACATTGTATTTTAAGATGGATATTTTTGTGCTGGGGGTGGGTAGAAATCAACATCCTGAAAGAGAAAGAAAAATAATAATCAAACCCTTTTTTTTCTCTTTGGTGAGTACTTAGTTGTTTTTGTGCATTACTGTGTTCAGAAGTTAGAGTGAATATATAGTACTCATGTTGTGGCTGGTGAACATTTATCCAGTTGGAAAGTTGTACTTTCTGAACCGTGGCTACCCGAGCAGTCATCACTTCTGACATGCATGTTTCTTTTGGGTTTTAATGTATTTGGCACTGCACTCATTATTCAAAATCAGTGAAACATGAAAGAAGGAAGAAAAGTCTCTGGAGAAGCCAGAGGCATCTTGTGTCTCTGCTCCACTGACAATCAAGCCAGCACAGGTTTTACATAGGGGTAACAAAACCCAAGTATCTGTGTTGGAGCTACTGCAGAGCTTGCTTAAATAATTTTCTACATTTATCTTTTTAATAAATTTTCATTAATTGATAAGTATGTATTATTAAATAGGACATAACAGGTGTTATTTTTAAAACAGTGAACATATATCTCTGCATGCTCAGAAGCAAAAGACTCAGTTAAGACTTGAGAAACCCTAGACTGTTCAAATATGTAAAATATGGCTTGTTGAGTATGTTCAATGCTTTTTCACCTGTGGTTTTGAAGAAGTTTGGGGTTTATAAAAAGGTAAATTATTTTGACTTTTGAGGATGAAAATAGAGCCTGGTCTGAGTGGAAAGGCTGAAAAAGCAGCAGTAATAGAGTAGATTTCAGTTAATAATGTACAATTGGTGTAATTGATAGAAAGAGACTAGGTTTTTCTGAACTGTACTGAAAGTAATGAACCATCAGTAAAACTTGTAAAAGCTGTATTGCTCTGCAGTTTACTGCCACATTAGAGAAGGAACTGCACTTCTTAGAGTTCTTAGTAACATTACTAATTCTTGAGAATTAGTAATTGTGAATTCTTAGTAACATTACTTCTGTGAGTAACAGCTGTAAAATCTTGTCTCTGTTACTTTTATGAACTAGAACAGAGCAGTGGGTTAGTGTACTTAGAATTTTAGTGTAAGTACTGATGAGTGAGTGAACAGCAGTGGAGCACAGGTTTGCTGCTTTCTTAAAAAAGGCAGAAGTACCAGATGTTGAGTATGGGCTAGTAGAGATAGGAGAAAGTGCTGTTAGAAATACCAGGTTTGTTCTAGCAAAGTGCATTAGCAGGAGCACATCAAAACTATCTTAAGCAGTTGTTTATCCTTTCAATCTGTTTCTAGTATGTGATTCCATTTTCTGAGATAATGCTAATAACAAGCAGTACCAGATACTGTGGGTTGTGGCTTTCTTTTCACAGTGATTTTTGGCTTGTGATTCAGTGCATCTGTAACTTCAGCCCTGTACCCATGATTTTTATGCTCTTAACATCCACGTTGCCCTACATTACTTTTCTGTTTTTCTGCTTTTGTCATCCATTTAGCTTGAAAAAGATCAACATTTTTGGTCCAGGAAAGAATGAATAATGAACCTCATGGCAATAAATATGGAAAGGTGTTTTCAGCAGAGCAATGGAAAAACAAATAAAGAAAAGCTATGGTGTAGGAAACTGCTGGGATATAGCTGGAGTCTAAAAATATATTGCATCTATGCTCTTGCCTGCCCTAACCTAGAAGGGCAACCTGAAGAGCACAGATAAACATTCATTTCATATTCTCATGTTGAATTACAAAAGTCTTAATAGTGTGGAGTTTTAAATACAGCTCTCTTGGAGAGGAGAATTTTTTTTAAGGGTGGTTTTAGCTTCTAATCAGAGCTCTGCAAAAATGCTTGCTTTCCTTCTGCTTAGATGGAAAAATAAGCAGTCTGTGTCATCAGAAGGGAGGAGAAGAGGCATGGGCAGCTTACTCAAGGAGGCGTTTTCCTATTGCTAACAACTTGGTTGCATTTAAAGAGTTCTTTTACCCTTTTTTTCACCCTAAATATTTGCTGTGAAATCCTCCTGTGGTAGTGACACAAATCAGCTATGCTTCTGCCACATAATCTTCATTTTCCTCATGTAGGAAAGAAATTGCACATTCATTATTTGAACATAAAAACAGTCATATGTCACCTTTAAGCATGCCTTCCCCTCATGATGTCACATAAATCCTAATTTATTATATATATTAAATTGGAGAGTGTTCTGGTCCCTATAAATGAAATCTCTAATCCTGCAAATCATGCTGTGCATCTTCTCCAGCCCAAAACAGAATGGGAGCTAACACTGTTCTCTCGAGCTGTTCACACTCACCTTTGTAAAGTGACTTGCAGGAGAGTTGGAACTCAGTGCAAAATTGCAGTGTGCTTTCTTAGCTCTCTGCTATCTCTCATAAAGGAAACTTGTCCTGACTGCAGAATGTTCTTTGCTACTGTGTGGATGAGGGTGCACTCAGCAGAGCTGGGTGTAGTTGCTGCTGGCATCCAGTAGTTGGGTGGAAAGTCACCAGCTGTGAGCCTTTCTCTATACCACATTACCCTAAAAGTGGAATCAGGCTCCACCACCTCATAATCTGTATTAATTTTTTAAATAAGATGTCCTGGATGTATCTTTAATTTACAGATTCACCTCTTGTCTGTAGAATCATCAAGGTTATATTAAATCGGCAGCAATTTGCTCTTCTAAAATTAAAGGAAAATCATTGCATTTAATTAAAATAAAGCTCTTTCATTTAGATTGTGTTGGCAGTTTTCTGCAAAGTGGGAACACCTGGGATTTACTGAGAGTGAACCAGCTATTCACAGGCTGGCTCACAAGAAGGAATTTCAGTAAAAGGGAGAGGGCAACTTGAGTGGGCTATGACTGTAAAATGTATTCAGTTTCAGAGGTCACAATGAATGTAAGTAAAGCAGAAAGATTTGGATTTTATGAACAAGAGGGTGTGGAGAAGCAAGTTAAGAGCATCGTGTACCTCTGATGTCTGAATAAGAATTTTTTGAGCCGTGGGCAACTCTGTGTCTGGTACTTGGTTTCTTTATTGCCCCAAATCAGAAGCTCCTTTGTGGTAATTTTTAGCAATATTTGTTTTCAGACCACTTACGGTATTCTGGACCGAAATCATCTGAGTGTGATATTTATTTATTCAGAATTCATGAGAAATTCTACCAGAAATCACACACAAAAGTGATCTCCAGAGTGGAGAATAGCCAATTGCTGATTTCAAGGCGGGGGGAAAACACATATCATGATATTGTGAGTGGAATTTCCAGCTGTGTGTGTAACAAAGTTGTTGGTTTTGTTACTACTTTTTTTTTTTCTGTTAGCATCAGTTTCTGTCTTTTCTTGAAAGTGAGATATTAGTGACACTGAGTCATTTACAAGGCAGAATAAATAAAAGTTACGTGATTACTTTTAATATTTTAGGTGGAGATAGTAGTGTGACATAGATGTGGGATGGCAAAAGATTGGTGCCGTGGTTTAATTAAAAAAATGAAGGGTTTTTGAGATGTCTGAAATATTGGAGTTACAGAGTTTGTGCAAGAGGATAGGGAAAAGAGGATGGGATTATCATCATCCCATATTTAATACTAACAGATTTTATATTTATATGAAAATTCACTAGACTAAAATGCAGATGAAATTCCCAAAGATCCAAGCAAATCCGAAATTCATAGAGATTGCTATTCCTCATGAAGCAATGAATGCTTTAAACAAAACTGCAGGAAACACATTTTTTATCTTTTGATAAATAAACGTTAGGACCAAAGGAACAAAGTCTAATTGAAAAAAAAACCAAACAAAACAAACAACATCTGTAGATTGGCTGTCAGGAGAAGGTGTTTCTTACTTTCAGTGTTGTTAATGGTGGCTCGGACAGAATTTTGAACATAAATTAAAAATTAGTCTTTTGTGGCAATACCAGATCACTTGTATTTCATGTGTTTGTGATACTATTTTAACTCTTGATGAAAGTTGGAACTTCGTGCTTCCGATGGGATCATGGTGCTGGGTGAGATTTAGACCACCTGAAGAGCTATCTGTAAATCTGTTCATGAAGGCAGTTCCTCTGGAGCATTTATAATTACACTGCCTAGTGATTAAAATGCCTGAAAATCTTTCTTTTACAGGAAAAGTTGATCATCATCAGAGGTTAGGAAAGACCATTCAGAGTGTTTACTGTAAACTGTGTTCTCATTTGTCACTCTACAGCACATTAAAATCTGATTCTTGGGAATTAAATTCAGTTGTTTCACTCAACTTTAAAATGATAACGTTTTCTGTTGGAGCATTGGGATATTGTTGGAATTTTAGGTATTTTAACACTTACCTACCCTTATTCTGAAGCAATTTGCTAGGAGGAAGCCATTTGAGTGAGGAGTTAAAATTTTGTTTTCCAGAGGAGATGGACAGTTAAATCCCTGCTCTTTTCTGACGCGCTCGTGTGCGTTCTTTTCCCCGCAGCTTGCCCCCCGGGAGAAGGCAGCCATGAATTACAACCAGAAGCTGAAGGAGAAGTTCCAGTTTCACCCGCAGATCCGGCGCATAGCTCAGCACCGGCACCTGCCCAAGAGCATCTACTGCCAGATCAAGGAGCAGCGCATCATGAGGGAGGCTCGCCGGCGCAAGTGCGTGCTCCTCCTCTGCTCCTGTGCTCCTCCTCTGCTCCTCTGGCTCTGCTTTCTCTTCTCTTCCTGGGATGCATCCCTGCAGTGCTGCTGGGGCACTGGGGTGGGGGGGTGATGGCTCCTCTGAAGGTCTGAGTGAGCGACCATCAGCTGCTGGATTGATCATGAGGAGAGCACAGATGAGTGCCAGTGTCGCTGAGGGCTGGCTGCCTCCCAAAAATGCACTGGAGACATGGCAGCAGATCCCAGGGTGCAAAGAGCCACAGTGCTTAGTTAAGCATGACACGGTGCCCCATGCAGTGGAGATAGGATGGGCTGTTTCAGGGTGTGTGGAAGGTTTTTGGGTTTCCGTTTGGTTTTTCTGTGGGTTTGTGGTTTTGGTTTTTTGGATAATGCCACATTCCAGGATTAATGTTTTATGCCACCTGGGTCATTGCCATAGTGGAATTTCTAGGAGTAGAAGGTGGCATTCTTTGCTGTAGCCATTGAATTAACAGTAAAGTGGTGGATCTTAGTCACCTTTATTAGCTAAAAATCTCCACAAACTTGAGCAGCTGGTCCTGTTGACATGAAAACCAAGCTGAGCTCCCAAGGAAAGGCTCATTTGAAACCTTTCTAGATTAGCCTTTAAAGTTACTTTCAAAAGGTATGGTCCTTCTTCCCAAAGGAGTATGTGGCTTTTGGTTATTAGAAACAGAGCAATTCTTAAGTTTTTTGTTTTCTTTGTAGGGTAACTCCATTAGTAGCTTGAGGAGGAAGACAGTATTTCTTAAACGTTTGTGCTGAACACTGAGTTGCATTTTTCTGTTTTGTTTCTAGGGAACTGAATCGTCGTAAGCACAGCAAGCCAGGATCTGTGCCACTTGTGCCAGAGAGGAAGAAGCATATTGTAGCAGTAGTGAAATAATTGTTTTCACATGTACAAAATGTCACAAGGAAAGAAAAATGTCACTATTAAAAGAATACACTGTGCAAAATTTGATGGACTTTGGTAAGACAACATATGGTTCCAGAAACATGACTTTCCTTCCAAGTTTGTGCATCCTCTGACTTCTCAAGTCATCATCTGCTTTGAGTAGTTATGAGAATTGCCCCTATAATCTTTCCACTTGTCTGATGTTATTGGCCCAACACTGCATATTGCAGTGGAGTTTGACCCTTTTGATACAAGCAGGTAACTTGGTGGAGAATATTTGTAATTCCAGTTCTGTTACTACTAAAAAAGGATTAAATGGGTTAATATTTGTCAAAGCAAAAAAAACCTGCTTCATACAGATTAGAAAAATTATTGTCCTTATGCTGTCTTTTTTATAATTTTTATTTAAACAAATTTAATAAAGTGACCTTAAGCAGTGGACTAGATTTTGTTTATTCCAACTGATTATTCCAAGTGTCTGCATTATACTTCTTACAATACAATATATTATTTTTCTTTTATACAAAAAAGTTCAACAGGATTTTCAAACATCTGTACATATATTTATAATTTTGCTCTGTCTTCTTAACTATTGTTATATAACTTGACCATACTTCAGGCTGTTAAGTTGCTAATATTGATAATTACTTACTTGAATAATTTTTCTCTTCAGAACTTGCAAAGTCTGGATTAAAAATGACATAAATTTTACAAGACATAGAAACTCCTTTGGATGAGATTTATTATAAGCTTTCTATTTTATGTTTATAGAACTAAAAATGAAAGTTTCACATTTCACAAGGTCTCTGTAGCCCAGAGTTCCTCTACAGTTTGCCTGGGAAGTACCCTGCTTCTCTTCCAGTGGGATAAACAGCCTTTTTCTGAAGCTACCAAGCTGATCAGAAAACTATGCTGGAATTAAACTATGCTGTCTAGACCGAAGAGAGATACAAGATGTGTAATAACTGTAATGTTGCTTAACATCATCTGTACAAAAAGATCTTTTCATGTCTTATACTACAGTCTGTAATGACACTTCCCTCGCCCTGAGCTCATTCACAAAAAAAAAAAGATGAACTCAATTAAAGGTAATACTTATTTTTTTTTTTAATCTGGAAATTGAGCACTTTGAGCACTTGCCTTCACATAGTATCCTGTTTAATGTATCTGCTGACACTAATCCATATGCATTTCTGGTTCTTACTCTTTAGCTTGTCTCTTGCTGTACTGTTTGGGCAAGATTCCTGAATCATCATGGCAAAATTATGACTCTTTGGTGATAAGAGGCCATGATGTATCTTTGACTCTGGATCACTTACCTTTATGGAATGATGCAGGAAGAGAAGCAGATCTGAAGAGCTATAAGTAGGATGATGAGAAGAAGTGGAACAGATCAGGAAATAGGCTGATGCTGGCTGTGTGCCTGTTGTACTAATACAGTGCACTCTGTGCCAAATACAGTTTATTTTCTTCCTGAAATACTGGAAAAATTGAGGGAGACTATGCAGATCAAAATACTGCTTGTGACACAGCTGTAGTCAAGTCTTGCACGATTTGCAAAACCAGACTAATCTCCTGAAATGTGATTAAAAATTTTCAGCCTTGTCAGTTTTGCGTGAGTTGAAGTTGTTGATTATTGATTTGTTGAGTCATGGTAACCTCTGGTGTGAACCAGCCCTGCTGCTTGGGATTTATTAGCTTTGGTGCAGAGCTCTGAATGTAACGAGAGCTTTCAGTTCTGAAATTGGTTGGGTTTTGGTGTGGTGTTTGTTTGGAGCCATCATGAGCTGTGCCCAAAGGATCTCATGTTCTAAGACCTTTGTGAAATGTTGCTTGCAGAGAGGACCTAAGTGATGCAACTCAAGGGATCAGGGTTGGATTAAAATTGCTGCAAAAATTGTAACTGTACTGGAAAAAATGGAATTTTAATGTTAGGAGGGAACTCAAGAGTCTGTGCCCTTGGTTAAAGGACTTTGGTCCTTTTCCAAAATCTCTGGATGTAGTTTTACACAGAGATTGGTCTTGGCATCCAGTGGGGCACCCTTCTAGCATTCCTGGAAAAAGTCCGTTTTCCAAAGTCAGGTCTTGCTGTGACTTCTGGAAACATGCTAGTTGTTAAATCAGTGTAGATCTGAGCTGGGACTTTCCAAGCTGGGGCTTGGAAATTAATGATTTGGAATTTTGCAGGTGGCAGTTGCAGTCTGTCAGTTCAGAGGATCCCTGGTCATGGATTTGTACACTGTTGGGCTAGCTGCTGTTGATTTATCCCTTTTGGAAACCCTTACAGTTTGTCTCTGATGTTTTTGTGGTCATCCTCCTATAGTACATAATACCACAACACTCAAATACATTTATTTAAGTGTAGTAGTTGCCAGGTGGTAGCTGTGCTTACAAGAAGTGCTCATGTCAGTCTGTTACAGGCCATTGCTGAAATGGTTTAGAAATTAAAATAAAGGAGCTGGGGCCCTTAATCAGTTTTTATTTAGCAGGGAGTTTTATTATTTTTTTCCCCTCAGTGGTTTGAGAGGTGTAATCAGACCTCATCATAATCACCTTAATGGAGTTACCTAGATTTTTCAAAATGATTATATGTAAAAAGACTGTGGATGCATGCATCTGCATGTATGTGTACCCAAGTGTATGCAGAATAAAATCCTTAGTACCATGTAAAATACTGAAAATCTAAGGAAACTGGTAGTGTTTCCCTTGAAAATTTTGGTGTTGTTGATTAAAGAAATAAAGGAAGATGACAAAAATTATTTTCTAAACCAATACATTGCCTACAGACTTGCTGATTAAAAATACCCAAAAAACTTCTGTATATATTCTTTCTTTGGGGAGATACTTAAGGAGTGGTTTGAAAGAAAAATAATTTATTTGTTTCATAAATACTTAAAACAGTATTCATAGCTTTGGTGAATTTAGCTGTTTCATGATACAGCAGCTATGGAGTCATCAATGTTCTATTTCTGTTTTCCATAGCCAGACTATGTAATGAAACAGATATTCGAATAAAGTAATTTCTTTTACTCTCCGTATGTTACAGATACCTAAAACAAACTAAGTGACCACTCAGGTATGTGGAAATAGTTAAACCTTTTAGACCAAAATGAAATTTTCAACAGGAGGGTTTTTTGTCAGTGTCTGTGTGGCCCTTCTTCACTTTGCTCATGGCAGCAGAATCCGCTGGCTTTTGGGATGAGGGTTTTTTTTCCCCCTCCCAAGCCAAAGGGACCCCAGGCTGTTGTGATTCCTGTATCATCAAGCTTGTAGCACTGTAAAACAGCAGCTGTGTGCCCCCTGCAGACCACCCAGACCATGAAGGCCATGGCAGGGGCAGAGTGCAGTGCCTGTGCTGGGTGCTGCTGCTCCCCCCTGGGCCCCACCTGAGGGTGTGCACAGACACACCCCGGGCAGGGCCTGGCATCCAGCCCCTCTGCAGGCTCCTTAAGGGTGCCTCAGACACCTGGTCCTGCTCTGGATCATCCTCCTGTCCTGCTTGTGGGCAGTCCCACTTGAGAATTGCCAGCCTTGGCAGCTTCATGCACACAATGCTGGTTAGAAATAGGGTGCAATAATAATATGGGATGGACTGCAGCAGTGCAGTGTCATTGGTAAACTGACTGCATGGGACTGTCCCTTTCATCCTCTTTGTCCTTGGTTTTTCTATGCCTCTTTCTCCAGTCTACTGTAGTCACTCCCTTTACACACTTTAGGTGATTATCTTAAACATCCTAGAGGAAGTTCAGCACACTGCTGCAATCCACTAAAAAAATTATCTTCCAATAAATTTTACACAGTCCCTAAATTCTTATTCCTCTGAAGTCTTATAACCTTTAGGTAATCCCTCAGTTTGCAGAGTTTTGTAGGGAGTTTCCTATGCTTGTTTAGTGGGTTTTGCACTCATCTGTGGGAGCAGTCATCTGTGTTGTTCCCCTTCCATGTTTTTCGGGTTGGTGAGTCTATACACTTGGTTTTTGTTAATTGTTCTGGTCCTTGCCATGGCTGTGTGTTCAGTTGGTGACCTTTAGTCGGGTACCATGCTCTGTTATATGGAACTATCTCTGCAGCACTTCCCCAGTGACTGGACCAAAAATGTGGTGGAGGCAGTAGAATTCATCTTGCTTAACCTTGGATGTCTGCAGTGCAGGCCCAGTGAACAGCTTTGCATACCTGATCCATACTCGGTGGAGGTAAATATTTATTTCAGGAGATGTTTATCCCATGCTTCAGGCATTTATATTTTAGTTAAAACTTTATTTTTATACTTAACATTGTGAATTATGGCTAGTTAACTTATGAGCATCTGTCTAGGTTTGTACAGAATTGCACACAGAGGCAATTCGATTTAAGATGAGCAAAACCAGTGATAAGCAAACACCTTGTGCACTTTCTGCAATTCTGCACCTGGAAGTCTAAAAATGTTTGAAGAGAGATGAATGAGGGTTTTGTAACTGAAGACAAAGAAATTTGTGTGGGTAATGGTTTGTGGGGAAACAGCTCAGTGTTGAACTAGAGAAAGATGGAAAGGTGTTTGAAGAAGAGGGACTTTAATTGGAAAGAAAAGACTGTGATGTGCTCACCCAAGACTTCTGGGGCTTTAGAAAGTATGTGAGGAATTCTAGGACAAAATCAAAGATCACAGTTCAAATACAACCAACTAAAAACTGCTAAAAGTGTCATTACTTACTGTATTAAATAGAAAAAATACACACTTCCTCTCAGTTGAAGATCATGTACTTTATACACCGTTTGAAACAACTTTAAGAACTTATTTTCAAAGGTAGTGAGTAATTACTGTTAGACTAGCTTAAGGCAGAGGTGCTGTTTTCCAGTGCCTTCAAAGTTTGATCTGTGATCTCTGAAGTTTTTAGAATACATAGTGGAATATCTTGTATTTTTAATTTTTTCTTGTATTGATGAATGTTAGTATACTTAGTGATTTCATTTTGTCCAGGGCTGGAGCAGTTTTGGCAGGCACAAACAATGGGAGCTCAGCGCATAGATGGAAACGATCAGGAGCTTAGAGCATGTTGCATCATGTTTTCTACTTTCATGGCTTGCATGGGCAAAACCAAAGATCTTTAGCAGACAAAAGAGCATTGCTGATTATTAAGAAGATAAATGGAGTGAGATGGTATTTTGACTGTCATTGTAAAAATGTGATTAAAAACCATAATACGATAGAAACCCACAGATTTAATATAGATTCAGTAGACATATTGTGTTCATGTATTTATTACAATACTGACATTCAATTCTCTCACTTGTGTTCAGTCCAAGTGGAATTATTTGAAGATGTGGCTTTTTTTCTAATAGCCTTATGGTAGAATACGACAGCTTTTTTCAGGAACCTGAAAAGTGCCAATTACTTACAAAACAGTACATGGAGACTGTAGTGACATAAGGTACAAGTGGGCTGTGGGATGTAGCAAGGGATAGGGGGTCTGTTACACCTGCCTGGAGAGACCCTTGCTTCCAACAACTGCCTGGAACAAGTTCATGGCAGAGCCAAGCCTTGCCAACAGCTGCAGAGTCCCGGTCTGGGTGCTCCTCCTGCCTTTGCTATCTGGGGCAAACATCCCTGGGTAGCTAAGCAGCAGCGTTCGTCATTGCTCATTTCCCTTTCTCTCTGTCCTGTGAGAACAGCTGTTTGCTGTTTTTCTGCACTTGGAGATCTAGGGAAGAGATCGAACAGTACCTGAGGATGAAATCACTTCTTCCTATTTGTAAAACTGTTTTGATCTGAGGAATCCAGATTTTCCAGCATTATGGTTTTCTTTCTCTTCTGTTTTTGTTCTCTTCACATCCCTGCTTCCCAAAATAGCACCTCAGAAATTCTTGCTTTCTCTGTGGTCATCATTGACTTGGCTGTATGACTTGGGTTTTACTAATCAGAGAACATAAATACTTCTTTCTTGAGGTTATTTCTGCTGCATAATATCTGGGGCAATATTACCCCAAATCCCTCAAAAATGTGGATTGTTTTGCTTTTAAAGACCTATGGTTACTTTCATCATTTGCAGATGCCTATGAACCTACACTGTGGTGTGCACAGTATTTGGGATGCATTAAGGGAAAGGAAACCTGGGCTCAAAAATTTGTGGAGGATGAGAAGCCAGGAGAGCCAAAGGGGAAAGATTACCTGAATGTAATTGCAAACTGGCCAAAGGGGTGCAGTTTGGCGTGGCAGGAGATGGGGGAGCTGTAGGGCACAGATCAAAACAAAGGGAGCACGTCAGCAGATTTCTCACTCACTTTGAGTGAAGACGAAAGGGAAAATTCAATCCCTCTCATGCTATAAGAATATAAGGTGAAATATCTAAAATGCCTATTTTTTTCCTCACAAATGGGATAATCCAGCATTTAAGTCTGAAGGCAAAAACTCATTGGCTCAGCTGGGTATCTAAAGGTATCATATTTATAGACCAGCTATTTCAGGAATAGAGCCTGTGTTCTTTTGCATCACTTAAGGCAAAATATAACCTTGGCAAACAAAACCACTGGCAATATTTGCAGTTGCATCATTCTCAAGTGAGTATTTAACATCAGAAAACGTTAGGACATTCATGATAAGCTGCTGTTTTTACATAATCCTATCAGTTATGGCTGTCCAGTAGCTGCAGTACAATATCTCAAACAGAAAATGTTCACTATCACAAGTTAAAGCAGCATGGGGTAGGTAACTGGATTATGATACTGATGTCAAACTCTGGAATAAACTTAATTCAGTAATTGGGTGTCTAAATGTGATTTGAAACTAAGGTTTAGTCAGAGGAGGGTTTTTTTTCCCCCCAGGAACAAAGGAATAAAACCAGAAATCTGACTCAGTGACAATTCTTTAAATTATGGACAATGTGTAGTAATTTGCTTTAAAAGACAAATACCTTTATGTGTTTTGTTTCTTATTCTGTGGAGAGTCTTTTATGTGAACAGCTCTAGACAGAGATTTTTACAGAGCTCTGTATGTTGAAGAAATGTCATAGTGAATTTTGGACACAGCCAAAATTCAAATGGATGGTCACACTATAGGATGCAGTCACAGTAGCAGACACAAAAAAATGTGGCAGAGCAGATCAGAACGAAATTCTTAAAAAATCTATTAAAATGAGTTTTGTCACAATGTTTAGTAACCAAAGATTTTATTCATAAAATAGGAAAAGCTAAAATAGTATGCAGTAGATTGCTAAAGTAATCAGTTAAATTTTTCAGTGAGAGATACCTGGAGGAAGAAAGTGCAAATCTGTCATGTTCTCATTTTATCTGTCTGTCTTAATTCAACCTACTTTTCACATCACCAGAAGCATAAGACTTCAGCTGCCTTGAGGAAGTACTATCAGAAGCCAACACCTTCACAATTTCCCAAATTTTCTTGCAAAACTGCTGCTTTAGTGAATACTCTGCTGAAAATGTCTCTGGTTTTCTTGTCTTTGAGGATGCCAAAGGTCAGGTGTCTTGGGCCACAATGTCCAGTCCAAGATCAGGGCCTGCTTTATTCTGTGCAACTGTTTCTGAGTAGCCAAGGGTAATACCAATGCTGACAGCAGTTTTCCATCCATTCCTTCCTGACCTACAGATATATGTTTAATGCATAGCTACAAAAGACTCTTAGCTTGTCATGGAGGGCATTAGATTTCCCTGCTGGAGGCTGGCCATGGCAAAGCAAAGCTTTCCACTTGAGTCATTTGCTCACAGCTGAAATCGTGCAGAAGCTGCTGTTTTAGTGAGGTAATAATACTTAAGACTTCCCTCTTATGGAGCAATACAATTCTCTGAGGTCACACTGATTTTTACCACCTTTGTTTATTGACTTTCTGACTTCAGGACATTTTATTCAGTTCTGACAGTTCTTAAGCAGCATGTTTTTTATCAATGTCAACAGGAAGCAGATACCATCAGCAATGTCCAGACCTACATGCACGTGACCTGATCACAGAATTTCACTCTCTTGAAGATGTGTTTCCTCCAAAATACAATAAATTCAATATTAACTTCCAGCCAGCTGGTTAGAGATCTTGATCCATCTAGTGTCTTAATGAAAACCATAACATTTTCTAGGTATTGTACAGATTCACTAAAAAATTTCAGAGATCCTCTTGAAAGCTTTCTGAAAGTCAATAGCAAAGACCACAGTGGTGGTATGTTTGGTATGTGCCACATGTCCCACTCTGCACTGGCTGTTCAGTGACATTGCACAGCCTGCAAATATGGTCAGCACAAGATAGCAGCCAGAAGCAATCTGCTGTTCTTAAGGTACCTGAAGATGCAGTGGTGTTGCAAATCCAGTTCAGTGTAAGTATGTAGAATAATTTTCTGGAGAGGACTGTGATGCTATGTCAGCCCTACAGTCACTAAAATTATCTTCCAGGTAGTTTTGTAGGTTTTTGTTCTACATTCTTCTGATGTGGATTCATTCTCTTGTGCTCAGTTCAAGATTTAGAGCATAATTTTGATCCTTTTTGCTGCCTTTCAGCAGATCTGATCTGTTTTACCCTACACTATGTCATGCCTTCCAGTTCACTTTTAAGCTATTTTCATGCTAATGCAAGATTATTTTCTCACTGTTACTGTCTTATTTAAATTAGCCAAATAGAATATTTTTCCATTGAAAGGACAGTTTCAGTGTGAAGTGGAAGTCTCTTTAATTTGGGGTAGGGTTTCTTTTACAGTAATAGTATTTCCTCCTTTGTTTTTTATTAGTTAATTCTAGCTATTATTAAAACCAGGAGCCCCCTTTTTGCTACCTGCCAATGTGATTGTCTTTCCTTCATAAACATTTATTCCCTTTTTCCATTTTAATGGGATTTTGTCCTGGCCATTTGGGACATTCTGCTTTGCTGGTCCCTTTCTAATGCTGCCAGTCCGCAGCACTGCAGTGACCCAGACCTCCTATTTTTATTGAAAAAAATACCAGAAAAGTCTTACTTCTACTAACATATTTTGCTGAAGATACTAAATTTTTTTCTGTGAAGCCTGAAAATCATGCCTTTCAGTGGAAGACTGCTTTTTAAAGAACTGAGGTTTAAACACCATACATTTGAGTGGCCATCTTTTTTATTCACTTCTTCTGCAAGTATTTGATTTAAATTTATTTTTCCCAATGGCAGCATATATGTCAGACTCACTGTTGGCATCTAAAACTTACATGCCCAACATTCAAAGGAACAAATAAAAATTACTGTGGGTTAAAACCATGTTGCGCCCGTATGACCAGTGTGATGTGATTTTGTGGGCAGGAGAACATGTTCTTGCCATCAAGAGATAATTTAATTACCAAAGTTGGATAATGTCTTTATTGGTGCTGCTGTGTGAACAGATTCCAGATACCCAAGTCGTGTTCAGTCCATAATTAGTTCTCCCTACTCTCCCATTTTTACCCAGCCATGTCAATGAGGGTGTGTTACTGTTAATAAGCTTCTGTAAGATGTTTTAGAAAGTGGTTTTGTATCATGGTAGCATTTGGAGGATTTTCATCCTCACTTACTTGAGCTGTGTACCTGCTGCTTTGCTGCTAATTGGTTCCTCATCAGTCTCACAGGGCTCTTTATGTGGTGTCACTCACAATCAGTGCAACTTCTCTGTTTTCCTCCAGCAGGGGAACCTCAGTAGTTCATGATTTTATTATTGTTCTTCAATTTGATACAGTCTGTTCCTGACCATCTGTAACCACTCATGCTGAGAATATCAGTACTGTAATTTTCCATCTCCCTCATAACTTGAGCTGATTTTTCCAGCTTGCAGCATTGTATGTACATGCCAGGATCTTGTACATAACACGGAGCAGCAGATACTTCAAGGTTTGAGCTCCTTGCTGAGATGGGTTCGACTGATGCTTGTTGCACACATTCATTTGGGGCTATTCACTGATCCAAGGAACTGAGATGGATATTGTCATGGAGACAAAGTGAAGGCTTAGCCAGTAATATTTCTACAGAGGAAGGTGGTCAGCCTTGTAACCAGCACCCACGCTTGAAGAATCAAGAGAGGAATTTCTGTCTGGCCTTTATCTTTGATTTACCCAGCCTTGGTAGACCTGTCTGGAGCTTACATGATCCTGCTGACATAGCTTTGGACCAGAGTCTCCTAAGCAACCCAAGACAGCAAGGCACCAGGATCAGAAATGGGGAAAAATGTGAGTTTGCCTCTGTGTGGGGTGTGCATGTGCGCGTGTGTACTTTGCATAATTCCGGCAATTTGTATTCTACTGTACTTAGAATAAAGCAGGTTAATTTAGCTTTTCCTCTATTTGTTCATATCTGGTGCTTAGAGGATTTTGAAAATCCTATTCTCAGCAATCAGCTAATTTCATAGAAACTACTACAACTGTTATATGTTGTCTGGTGGACTATTTTATGATTTTTTTTTTTTAATTTTTTTTCCTTCACGGAATGTCTTGAAGAAAAATACTTCTAAATGGTATGTGATTAGAAATCTGATAAATTAAATCCTTTCAGTATTTAAATAATCCTTCAGGTTGTGCAGACTCCTACATTTGTGTGTGTGAGAATATGAGAGAAAATAAAGATAAATAATGGACTATAACAAGAGGTTTCAGTCATGTTATAAAGCACAGGAGCAAAGTTCAGAGAGTTTAAGGTCCACTTAACAGAAACTCTCAATAGAATAATACCTCTAGAAATCAAAATTTGTCCATTGCATATTTTAAATGTGATTCTGACTCATGAATCCATGTCCTGTAGAAATTTCTATACCTACTTGAGTCATGCAAATGTTGCCTATCACCCTAGATCTTGCTTTCTTGAGTGATTGTCATACACTATTGTCATATATTTCTTACTTCATGTAATATCACCATTTTGAGGAAAAAATACTGGGCTAATTTTTCTTCTTTTTCAAAAATAATGTAGAATTTGTTGTACCAAAATTGGAGAAGTGGAAGAGGCAATCAGTATATACTTGCTGTTGAACCAAGTAGGCAAAAAACATATACACAAACAGAATAATTTGTGCTACTTTCTTCGTGTTACCTTTTTGCTGGTTCAAAGGTCTGATCATAACAAAATGTCATTCTGAAGGACACGTGGACATCATCTGGTAGGGAGATAATGTACTTCTCTCTAAGAAAGGGTTT
Source organism: Thryothorus ludovicianus (assembly GCA_013397245.1). Taxonomy (NCBI): domain Eukaryota; kingdom Metazoa; phylum Chordata; class Aves; order Passeriformes; family Certhiidae; genus Thryothorus; species Thryothorus ludovicianus. The sequence continues at coordinate 543,438 of VZTB01003128.1, read as the reverse complement.
AGTCAGCTAATTAACAAGTTTACCTTTTCCTCTTTTTAAGATATTCTGTGAGAGAATAAAGCAAAGCTGAGACATCTTTACATGTCTTTCTCATCCTATGAACTGATAGGAAGAAACATGACAAAGAACAATGGAATTAAATGCTTGCTGGATATGAAATCATGGACAGTAACAATGTAGGACAATAGCAGATACCTCTATGAAAGCCAAAGATGTTACATCAGGTGAGCAAAGTCACAGGAGGCAACTTTCTGACTAGAAATGAGAAGTAGTTCCTTGGGAGAGAAGCAAACAGCCATGTCCAGCATGTCCTCTGCTCTCAGGATGTGAGCTAGCAGTGTTGTAGTTGTTTGCAGTCATCTGCTACTACAGGTTAGGTGCACCAGTAAAATGATTTTCTGAAGTCCAGACAACATCCACAGCCTTTCCCTCACCCACAAAACAGATCACACCATCGCAGAAGGAGATCAGGTTGATCAAGCAGGACCTGCCTTTCATAAAACCAACCTTGCTGGGCCTGATTCCCTGGTTTCCTCCACGTGCTCCGTGATGGCACTCAAGATTATCTGCTCCATGACTTTCTCCAGCACTGAGGTCAAGCTGACAGGCCCTGTAGTTCCTCATTCCAGCCTTTCTTGTAGACATCTGCTAATTTCCAGTCAAACGGGACCTCTCCAGTTACCCAGGACTGCTGGCAGTGACTGAAAGCTCTTCTGCCAGTACACTTAGGCAGATTCCATCTAGCCCCATAGATCTGTGTCTAAATCACGTAGCAGGCTGCTGGCTATTTCCTTCTGGATTATGGGGCTTCATTCTGCTCTCCATCTCTGTCTTCCAGCTCAGAGGACTGGATATCCAGAAAACAATTGGTCTTGCTATCAAAGACTGAAGCAAAGGAGGCATTAAGTAGCTCAGTCTTTTCCTCATCCTATGTCGCTGTTTCTCTCTGCATCCAGAATTTTCAAATGTTGAATTTGTCCTGCACACCTTTAGGAGTGCAGTGATTTGTACATAAGACTCTATGCTTTATTTTAGTGTATAACTCAGTTTTCTATATTTTTATGGCTGACTTTTGAATGTGTTACAGACTCTTTTTATAGGTTTTGCAGTCTTGGCAGCCATGAATACTTTTGAAAACTACTGTGAATGATGGATGAATACCCATGAAATCCACAGGATCAGCTGTTATTAATGTTTCTTTTCTTGGTATCTTTTGAAATAGCTGGCACAGGGGAGACTATGCACACAGAATGTGGCTACTCATCAGACCAGCTCATATTCAAGACAGAAATAAAAGAAAGAATGCACCCAGATAACTAGAGAAATTTATTTGGATATTTAATGTTAACACATACAGTGAGAATTACAGAAGGCTATTAATCTGCCCACTGTTATGGAGAGAAGTACAGCAGTAATGAGACAAAACATTGTAAGGACAGGACTGCTTTACTGAAACAACTAGAAACACGTGCCCTTCAGAGCAGCTGGATATTTTCCTGCTTTTGCACATGCACCAGGTTTATTACACACCTCCCCTCCAAATTAAGGTGTAGAACAAACTCTGTCCACTGTGTGGTCAAAGCTAGAAAGTGTCAATGCCTGCTCAGTTTGCTCTGTGGGAGAGTGTGTGCATTTGCTGTGAAAATATTTCCTATGGAAAAGTAGAGAGAAGGCCAGGAGATCTTTCTGCACAAGTGTATCCTCTTTGGCTTTGTGGTACATCAATCCTGGAGCACTCATCTGAACTGCAGTAGGGTGGTAAATGACATTTAGGCTAAGCAGCTGAGTTAACTCTGTTTCATACTTTGTCACTATTAGGGTAGTTACTGGTTCTGTTCTTTTTTTTTCCAACTCATAAACCCCTTGCTTTTGAAAGTGTCATCCACTAATTTTAAGGTGGATGTAACTCTTTTTGTAAGAGACAAGGCAGACTTTAGCAGCTGTTAGTCTAAAGTATTGTCTCTGAAAGATTCTCTGCAAAGTGAAAGAACTCCTGCATTCAAGGAAGGAAATTACCTACACTTTATTTTTTTATATACCTCTTTGAAATGCAAGAGGAAATGTCAAAAATGAGTTCATATTTTATTATTCTTTCCCTTCCATCCTTTCCTTTATGAGACTATTCCTTATAGAGAAATATTTTTTCCCATCCACTGTAAAAACAGACTGTGTTTAAGTGCTCATACTTCACTGTCATCAGAAAAAGATGGAAATAAAATTACAAACTTGTCATGATTTATATTTTAAATACCTTTGACAGCAATCCTAACATACACTTTTTGCATCAATTTGTAAGATGCTGTAGCAAAAGAAAGGCAACAATTGTACTCAAAGATTATGTATTTTCTGAGACTAATATTGCTAGTAAAAATAGTCAAGCTTTTGAGCATGTGAATCCCTTCTCAGAGTGTTTTGTGAATCCCTTCTCAGAATTTTCAGCTTACCAGAAAATCATTATGAATGTAATTATACCAATGTACCTAGTGAATGAATCTTGTTTTAATCATACTTGTACTTTTAAGGATGGCAGAATCCTGCTCTGGAGAGCAGAACACAAAGCAGCCATCATCATCTCACTACGTGTTTGCTGACTCTCATTTGGCCTAATGCAATTTTCCCCTTAGCCTAGTAAAATGCCAAAGTTGATTAACGTTGATTAAGACTGTTCATAAACTTTTCATGCTGCACAGTTTGATTTCATCTGAGGCATGTCAGCTAGGATCTCATGGGGAGCCTTTTCAGGGAAACAGTGCTAGAAAGTGTCAAATAAGTGCTAATGATCTCAATATACAAGGAAGAAATTGTTTTCCAATTAGACTTTAGCTTTTGCCATTCTAGTGCCTTCTGTCTCTGGAGTATAAAATGAACTCTCACAAGATACTGACTCCTTTCTTCATGTACTGGAGCTAAAATTGTAATGTATGCTTGCTTGATTTAAAAAAGAAATAAATTACATTTCCTGTACCATTATGCTTTTAGGAACAGCTTCACGGTGCTGCCACTTCTGCTTTTACATATTATTTGAATTAATTGAACTTCCTGATAATTTTCTGGTCATTTGACAGAGTGAAACCTAGAAAAGTAGATTTCTAGATAGAAAATACCAGATGCTAAGCTTTAATTATCAACCCTAACGGGCATGTTTCCATTATCAAAGCTACTATAGCCCAGGTCTGTGAGAATTAACTGTAGCTGAAAATGCAAACAGCTAAAGCCTTTGGATTTTGAGGAAACCAAAGGGTCAAACCAGTATTTTCTATCTTTTGCCAATGGAGAGGTCAGAACTTAAACTGGATGCAGTACAAAAGGGACCTAAGTAATGGGCTGGTTTTGCTCAAATGGATGTTACCTTGAGAACTTTTCACTAAAAATGCTACTTTGGGAAAACTCTAAACAGTTCTACTCCAGCAATGATGCTCTGTCTCCCAAATTGTGTCTCTTTTTTCTTCAAAGATCAATGTAACACCATCTTGCAATAATGTCCATGAAAAAATACTCATCTTCCACTTCACTCATGTCCTTATCTTACTGCTGTCTTCTCATTTCAATTTCATTTGTCTGAGTTTTGCATCTATTGTGTTTTTTCTGTGGCTCTCTGAGTTTTCTGTGGCAGTAGGCTGTTGCACGTGCTATTTTTTCTATTAATTTCTAGGGCACTAGACTCTTAATACATGACTAGGCTTTCTAACCATGACTAATAATAATAATAATAATAATAATAATAACAATAATAATAATTCAGGATATTATTAATACTTTTAATAATGAATAATAAATTGAGAGACAGAATCACAGAGTGTAGTCCATGAGAAAAAAGAAAGGGAAAAAGAAAAAAAAAAGAAAAAGGGCAAACAGTCATTTCTATCTTGTATAAAATCAGGAGATTTGGGACTTTCAAGATGTCACTACAATAGGAATGAATATATTCCTGAGATCTGGAACAGGATATTCTGTACCAACCCTGGAGGACAATCTTATGACTGAATAAAAAAAAAAATCACATGGGACTTAAGAATACTGGTGTTTCTTCTAAAGCAGCTTGAGTTTCAGAAATGCAGGAGGGGTCAGGGAAGAGGGATTAGAAGGCAGCAAATAGGGAAAACAATGCTGCATCCATAAGTTACAGGAACAAATGATAATGTTCTAAGCACCAACTGTGCTTTATATGTTGAATAATGTCTATACACTCATTATTTTGAAACCAGTGTAGCATCCGACATCTCAGGACAATTAAAAAGAAACCAGAGTGCCTAAGCTGGGGACAATTTTTACCAAAATAATACCAAATTTTTACCAAAATAATACCAATATTTACCAATTAATACCAAAAAAGGTATTAAATACCAATGAGTGGCCTGTAAGTGACCAAAAGGAATAGACTCACATGGTTTTGGTAGGTTTCTTGACTCTACAATTCTTTTAGCTGGACAATTGCCACACTTCTGATATATTACTATCAGGATTGTTAGATTACAAAAATTAACTTGCTGCCCAGTTACTTAGAAACATTGCTGGTACAGGTTGAGAATTAAATAGAAATGTTTAACCAAAGAACTGTCATTACATGGGAACTTTTAGGTTCTTTCAAAACCTCCTCCTTTGACTTTCAATTGACTAACTGAACAATCAAAATCGAGCAGTCAAATTCACAGAGAAAATACAGCATTTAAGATCCTGTAAAGATTTTAGCCTGCAGCTTTCATCCAGCATGTTTTATGTCACAAATATGACAGAATATTTCAAACTGAGCATGGAAACAGAACTGCAGGAATGAGACATAATAAAAGATTATAGCATTGATCATATTTACAAGTGTATGTACTCTGTAACTGCTCTGGACTAAATATCCAAGCTGCAGAAATCATGTTTATCAATCCACAGAATCCCATTCATAGAATACTTTGGGTTGGAAGGAACCTTTAAAGGTCATCTAGTCCACAATCTCTCTGAGCAACATGTTCCAGTTTTACTACCCCTATGATAAAAAAATTTCTTCCTTCTATATTTCTGCTGTAGTTTGCAACAGGCTGTACTAAAATATATATCCCCATCTAACTTAGAGACCTTCTTTAGGTACTTAAAGGCCTCATTAAGGTTCCCAGAGCCTTCTCTTCTCCAGACTGAACAACCCCAACTCTCCCAACCTTAAACCAGAAAGCAATCTAATTGATCTGAGCCTCTCTTTAGTTTTCAGCCAGATGTGCTTACAGAAAACCTGGCCTATACCATATTGCATTTCAAAATACAACTTGGATCCCAGTTTGTCAGTCCACTGAGAGAAGAAAAATCAATCTCTTCCCACCAAAGCTGATTTAGGAATAAGGCTGAACATTTTCCATAACCCAAGCAGCTCCCATGATGCCCATGAAGAGCCCCCAGTCCTCTAATCCAAAAGGTTTTTGTTAATGGTTCTCTGTAGGGAAGGATGGAACAGGAAAGCCCTGTAAATATGATTGCCTCACGGAAGATTTTAAAAATGTGGAAACTGTGAACGGAATTGAAATGAAGGCGGCCTTCGACATACCAAAACCCTAGTTGATGAATACCTGAAAAGCTGGTATGTCCGGGATGAGTAATCCCCTTGTTTAGATATGCAAGACCCTCTGGCGTGTGATAGGTATGGTAATGTAAGGATTCTTATTGGCTGTATGCAAATGCCGTAGAATTTGTATGTTACAGGAGATTGGTTAGTGGAATTTAGAATATTCAACATAGAAAAGGATTTATTGCATTGTAACCAGAACTTAAATCTCTTCTCTTCCCCTCTCTTGCTTTTACTCTCTCTTGCTCCTCTTCTCTCTTCTCTTGCTCTCTTTTCTCTCTCTCTCTTCTCCTGGCTCTTCTCTCTCCCCCTTGCTCTCTTATCTGCTCTTATCTCTGGCTCCTCAATCCTTTGTTCTCTCCCCCTCCTGGGCCTGCTCTGAGCTGTGGCAGGCAGCTCTAAGCAGGGTCCTAGCTTGCACCCCATACCTTTTGTAATAAAACTTAAGTTTTAGGATCCAGCTTATAGAGATCTCTCATCTCCATCCGCCGTCCTATTTTCACCCAGACAGCAACAATCTTACAGTTCTCCTTGAGCAGGGAAATGTTTTGGAAATGGGTAAAAACTCAGTTGTACACTTCAGCACAACTTAAGAAATTCATCCTTCTGACTCAGTGAAGATACTGATCATATGCATAGAGTGAAGGAAGAAATGTATTCTCTAGACAAAAGTCCAATATCTTTCCATCTACTGCAGACAGATCCTTAACACCTCAATTGGGAGGAATGATTTCACTGAATATAGGTGGTTATGGTCAGTACTGTGTATACTATGGAGGACCCTCTTTTATAGGGAATGAGAGTAACAAATAAAAAAATCTAACTTCTACTTCTAAATATCTAGCATTGTTCATATAACTTGTGGGGAAGTATCCAACTATATAGAAATTTGCTTGGAGCATAAAAAAAATTGCATAGAGAGTAGCAAAATCATCCTGAAAGCAATCATATGACAATTTGGTGACATTATGTAATATGTCTCCTCAATTTAGACAGGAGAAACCTGGGAAAGATCCAAGACAACCAGAAAACCAGCCCATAATGGCTGAATAGCACTTAGTACGGGACCTGAAAAACACAATTTGTTGCAGTGTAGTTTTTCCTTCCTCTATGGGAATTTGAGGAGTCCCTTGCAGATTGTTTCCATGAAGTGTCCTCCAGGATACATTTCTTGCTGGCTATACCTCTGATTTGATCCACTGAGTCTGAGTCTGGTCATTTTCAACCAAGAATATGTTTTTAATTTCCTCCATTTACTGATCCATAACAGAATACTTTAACGTTTCCTTCATATCAGCTACATAAAAATGTTTTCTGAGTTTCAAATTGGGACAGAAATAACAAATAATTAGTTACACTGGATTTTTTCCCGTATACAAAACATTATAAAGCAGATATTAGCATTTCCTTTTCAGAGAAGACACACACTTGACATGCTTAAACAATGAATCTACCAACTCATTTACTTTTGTAGTTGCTATGAGGAAGGAAATGGGAGTAAGTATAATGAGACCCTTAGTGAAAGACATTTTATGGTGATATATAAAACTAGGTTACAATATCGCTGTTTCCTTGGGAACCCCTCATGTCTAGCAGAACGGAAAAGGAACAGATAAAAAAAGGGTATCAGAAAAATTATATTAATAACTCTGCTGGTGTCAGTACATTTAGATGACTTACAGAAGCCACCACAAGAAATTATCACATGCCTTTGATATACAATCAGAGTAAATTTTCATTTACAGATTTTGCAGTGAAGAACAATTTCAGCAGAAGATTGTAAACCAGGAATGGGAATCTGGTTTTTTGGAGGGTGGTAGTGAGTTCAGAATGAGAACTGAAAAGAACAGGAAGGGCAAGCACCTGAAGACATGTGAAATGGAAAGTCTGAATTAAAAATTAATGCTCCTTAAAAATAATTTTTGTAATTGATCATACAATTGTATGCAATTTTGTAAATGATCATACTACAAGGTAGTATTTGTTGGTTGATTATAGACTGCTGTCTATCTCATTACACTGGAGTGGGTAGAGAAGTCTGCTGTGATATGTTTCCATCAATATGTCATCTGGGTAATTTAAATAACAGTAACAACATGAAACAATTTTGTGTAGGCTGACAGGAACATTAACAAATAATGTTTATTTTTAATTGCAGAAAAATGTGAGGAATGATAGGTAGAACTGATTGTGAGAAAGGAAGGCAGAAGCTTAGAAAGGTCAAGTTGAACAATTTTTTCATTGTCATCAAGACAAGATGTCTTCTGTCCTGAATCTGCTCTTTTCAAAACAAATAGCTAGATAATATATGGGGATTACACTTCCTGTCCCTGTATTTGTTTGCAGTTACCCAAGTAATGGTAGCAGATTTAGTGGAAACAGGGCAAATACCAAGGAGAAAAGGAAGATCTTGAAATTTTACAGTAATGCTGAGAGCAAGTATTTATAATTTGTGGATGAAAAATCACAGGTGCATTGAAATGAAGCAGGCACTGTAAATCCAGAGAGTTCAAAGGTAAATATCCATTGGAAACAATCTGAATGAGGCAATGCACAAAAAACTCTAGTGATATCTTGCAACCAAAACTACATCCTGAATACTGCTTGTGTTTATGGTTGAGGTGTGGCATGAAATATTCTTGAACCATCTGTATAACCTGACAGGAGGAGTGACTACTTTCAATTGGTCTGGTTCTTTGTGATCATTCTTGGAAGTGATTGAGTGATTTCTCTCGTTCTTCACTTCCCTGGGATAAAATGTGTTTTCCAAAGGCTTCTGTACAGTTAATTCTTCCATTCAACATTCATAAATTGATAAAGATTGTACTATCTTTGGTAATCTGATGACACATGGTTCTACATTTCCTCTTCTTTTTGACTTCGATGCCAGATTTATCTAGTGCCTGGAAGAAACAAGGAATTCGGTGAGAGCCAGCTGGCTGGAATCCAGTCTGAAGGGTGAAGGTGATGTGAACTGGAAGAGCAGAATGCTTTCAGGACTGAATGAAAAATCATACAGTTTATTTTACAAGGATATCTACTTAAATATAATACACTCAGTGTCTTACACAATGGTTTATGGTTTTTAACAAAGGCCCTATGATACACAATTTTACATCAAAAAATGGAAGTCTCCTTTAGCTGAGGATGCCAGTGACATTTCTTTAAAAAAATTAAATGAATATATGAACCAATGAATATATTTGCCTGATAATAGGTAGAGATTATTGTTAAGACCTCCTTTACCACAGCAAACTTTTCACGTCCTTCTGACAATCTATTCCTCCAAAATTTGTTTCCACAAAAGAATGGTGTTTTCACCAATATCACAGGCAGAACTCTTTAGTTTCTGGAGCTACATCCTAGAATTTATTCTCTGTGGAAATACAACTAATGAGAACCATGATACGCTCTGGAAGACGATTTTTTACCCATGTCTTTGCACCTGGTCATAAATTGATGTCATGGCAGATCACAAATAGCATCAACTCTAAGACTGGATCATCTGGGATGAGATTTCAAGCTGCTCAAGTTAAACTTTAAAAAATCACTTTATTATTGCTGCATACACTTTGATGTTATCCAGCACTGATGATATGTCTCATAAAGTGAGAGAACAGCAAGCAGAAATCTATTGTCTCATGCAGTATTAAAACATACAGATTTGGATAGAATTGTTTCTTTAGCATTCTGGATAGGCTATTTCCCATTTATTTGGTCTGAATGGCACTTTGGTACTGTACGATACTTTTTCCACAAATTATTCCTTGCCACAAAATATTGCTTAGATGGGGGATTTAGAGGTAGCAAAAGAGTTTTGAGAGGTTTATTTCACCACTGTCTGATGCCCATGTGGGAGGAGGACTTCTCCAAGCTTCTCCCATGGGTGTCACATTCTTGCTCTTCTGGGTTAGAGGAATCTGTCCAGACAGAGGCTGGGGTAGATTTCACACCTTGCGTGGGGTGAAGGACGCTCCAGCAGGACCTTCCGTGGGCGATCGTGGAGCCCAGGTCTGGAATCGCACGCTGAACAGCGAGGCGTTCCCGGCTCGGGGGAAGCGGAACCCGGCCGGGCGCACACCCTCTCTGCGGTTCTCTGCCCGAACTGCGGACCGTGCCGTGGGGCCTACGAGGGGACGGGGCTATGGGTGCTCTGCAGCCCTCCCGGGCGGCTTCTCCCTCGCCTTTCCCGCTGCCTCCGTCTCCTCCTCCCGGGGCCGGCGCTCCTCCCTCGGGCTGCGCTCGGGGACCGGCCCCGCCGAGCGGGTGCCCCTCTCCGGCGGGAGCGGCGGCCGCGCAGCTTCTCCCCGCCCACC
>VZTB01003128.1:511376-531894 GCA_013397245.1 Thryothorus ludovicianus | reverse complement strand
GGCCTGGCCTCGGCTCCGGCTTCAGCTTCAGCCTCGGCACCGGGAGCTGCCCGGAGCGACCAGGCTCAGCACCGGGAGCGAGCAGTCCACAACTCCCCTGCCCGGCCCAGCACCGGGAGCTGTTCACGGCCACCCTGCCCAGCACCGGGAGCTGTCCCCGGCCACCCTGCCCAGCACCGGGAGCTGTCCCAACCACCCTGCCCAGCACCGGGAGCTGACCCCAGCCACTCTGCCCAGCACCGGGAGCTGTCCGGGCAGGAGCTCGGCGCCGGGGAAGCGCGGGCTTTCCCCGTTGCTGTTCCCGGGGAGCGCCGGTGTCCTTGCGGGCGCGGGGGTCCCGCTGCCGTGCACGGCGTGGGTCACGCCCTTCCCCAGTCGGGCTGGCAGACACCGAGTGAAGTCGAGAAAACTGTTCTCCCTTCATGACGGGGTAACCACGCTGACTTCCAATGGCTTAAAAACAAGCAAAGCTTGTCGTGGACGTGACTTTGATGAGTGTGATGAAGCTGAAGCTCTAAGCGGTTTTTTTTGTACCAAAATTAACATTCTATCTTGGACATGTTATTTGCAGCTGGCCTTTCACACTCAGCTGGAAGCTGTCTTCTGGGCTTTAGTTGCTGACTTTGGAAGTCTGTTTCCAAGATTCCATTATTATTAGCATCATACAAAAAACGTCAAATATTATTTGTGTGACAGCTCTTAAGTGTTGAGGAGATCTCTTAAAACATTTCAATCTGTTTAAAAAGGTATTTTGTTGGATGAATATTCAGAAGCACGTCAGTGTAATGTGAGCATTGGAAATAAAGTACCATACCTTCTTTTGTCACCACATCTTAGTCTCTTGCTCTACAATTTGTTTGCTATTGGGATACTTTTATTTTGAAACAATTTAAACTCTTTTATTTTATTAAATTGTGTGATATATCAAAATAAATGCAAATTTTTGTCTAAAATTCCTGCATTCTTAAAAATCACTAACAGACGTGGAAGTTCAAGTTGGAAGCTGCAGGAATTGAAGGAACTAAGGTTGCATTTTAAATATATAATAATAACATTAAAATTTTAAAGAAAGCTCATGTCAACTTTTGCTGTGGACAGTAATACTTATGATCAAATATAAAGTACAATATCGGTACAATAATAGGATCAGCTTGAATGGTTAAACTTGCAAATGAAGAATAAACTGTTCTCAAGTAATGGTAAGGTAAAACTAACTTAAGAAATAAAACAGAATTGTTTTCATTTGTAATATCCAGAATCTTGGAAGCAGACAATGGGCAAAAAAAATGTCTTCATCAAATCTAAAGATAAACTTTATGTGGGGTTTAGTTTCTCATTATGTCTCACTAGAAGTGTCCTCTTGAGTTCTGTGTAAGTCACGAGGGAGATGGTATGGTGTAAAGTTTATACCTGAAGGATGGCCTAAAGCAGTGCTATTAGGAAAATGCTGTTGTCAATGGAATTTGAATAGATGGCCCACAATATTTTAGAGGGTGGTGAGAAGTGAGCTGGTGTCAGATGAATAACTCATCAGTTTCATTTTTCTTAAAATGAAGTATCTCCTTGAACCATCAGGTACATGTTTATTCTAAAAATATCTACGGATTTGTCAAGCACAACCCGCCACCAAAGTCATACCAACATCTTTAAGTAGACATTACTGAGTTTAATTCTCTTGAGAGATATTTCCCTTCTGTCAAAAGAAGAGAAATAATAAAAAAGAAACCCCCATGTTTATATGAATGAACTTCTGTTATTGCATAGGGATAAATATAGAGCTAAATCCTGCAGTCTTTTTTCAAGTGTAATTCTCCTCGAAGGCAAGCTTCTTTTGAAGTGGAAGGTATTTTTGCCTCAGCAATAAAATTGTGTCATTTCATCCCATGGAGAAATATTGCAGGATAAAAAAAAAAAGATACTGAAAACAAGAGTTGACATTTAGAGATATTAACACAAGAACTGTTCAAATATTGAAGAAAGCAGCAAGCATGTATTCCCTCTATTTTTTAAAAAATAATTTATGATGATTGAGTGTCAGTATGAATGACTAGTTCCTGGGCTCTACTTCCTATCTCCATTCTATTTCTATCTTGTGTTTTTCATATTCTTATGCTGTGCCCATCACTGTGGTATTTGAGCATTTTCCAAAAGAGCATTAAGTAGTGTGACTCACATCTGTAATGTGGACTATTTATTCTTTTCCTTTCACTCCCTGGGGTAAATATGTGTGGATTTAAAATAGATACATAACTTCTTATGCTTGTTTTACTCTTTTTGGGGAAAGGAAATACAGATGGTATTGAGTTGTAATCTGTAGCAACTAATAGTGATGGGGTCAGCATGAATTCTTGCCAGGATTTGATGGAACATGGTGCATGGAAAGCAGAAGCTTTCCAGATTTGCTCTCTCCTTTGGCCTGCTTTGGTCTGTGAAATACGCTGAGCTATTGTGAATAGTGTTCCTGAGGTGGAGCTTCTGCTTTAAAAAGGACGGGTGGCAAACTGCTGCTTTGACTCTCTCTCTTACGGATTTTTTGGGACTCTTGGAGTGCATTTTGAATGTTATGTGCTAAGAAAGTGTCTTTTGACAAGGTTATTGAATATATATTTTGCGTAACATTTGATATGCGTAATGCGTGACAGAATGAATTTATGTCTGGGTGTAAGTCTTTGCTGTTTAAACAATATTTACATATTTTAAACTTTTTTCTTTATGGATATTTTACTTACTTAGAGGATAGAATTTTTGATGATGACTTTTCCTTTAAATTATGCACATCCTTCCTCTTATAAAATCTGATTTTGTGTGTGTCAGCTTTTAAACAGATTTTAGACAGCACATTTCCTCCATACAGACTGATTTATGGGATCACTCTTGTACATTTTTACTTTTAATTTCTACTTTATTTCTGTATTGAGAGAATGCACACAAGAAAAAAAATTATAGGAGATGTTCGGATGCTGCCATTATTTATTAAGACTTCTGTTTCAGTCTGTGTTATGTGCATCTACATTTTCCTGCTTTAAATATCACGAGTTTCCAGTTCCATTGCTGAGCAATTCTAAAGATAAAATGTTCTCCTCATAAAGTCAGACTCATAGCTCTGAAAAGACAGGTATTTTAACTTTTCATGGGTAAGGAGAGTTTGGCCCAGTAGTAGGCAAATTTTCCCAAGAAAAAATTTTTTATGAAATCATTCAACTTTTCATATATTTGCAAAGCATCACAGGTTTACCATGAGGTCCTTATAAAAGATTTCTTATAAAAGTGTGTGGCTTTGTCAGCTGATTTACCTAGGGGGACAAGAAAAGTGGAAACATAGTGGGCTAGCTAGAGGATGGTGGCTGTCTGTGAACCAGCACCGTCAAGTCCAGATTGAGCTTTAGGAAGGTACAGCTGACTGCAGGCTCAGTTACATGGTAAAAATGGGATAGCTACACTGAATGAAACAAAATCTCTGGCAAGCAAACCTCAAGGAAGCTGGTCTGTGTGTGCTCTGTATGCCACTGTGAGTGAGATGTGTGGAGCAGGACGCTTACCTGGGGAAGAGGAAGCAATAGATTGATGGCCATGACTCACAGAAGTGTAAATATCAGACTCACAAGGCATTTGTACTATTTTATAAATAATTATCCTACTTTATGAATAATCAGCTCTGATTTACACTGTCTCAAAAGCATTGTATGTTTTGGACTTGGATTTCAGGGCTGGAGAGAAGAAAGAGATAAATATGGTGATTATTGATTTTGCCTTTGGAAAATGGTGATATGTATAGGAATTCCTAAAGTTTATAAAATAAGGCAAAAAGATTTGCTTTTGGCTAAATAGTAAACTAGGACTCCTGGCTATGTTAGTTAGGTTATGCTCCCATAATTTTGCACTGCATTTAGTCTGAATTTGGAGTGCTGATTAGAACAGCTCCCTGCTACACCACTCATAATTTTGCTCTTGTTTCTATGCATGATAAAATAAAATATGGCCCAAGTAACTTCAAAAGTAATAACTTTATGCAGTATAAATAAGTAATAGTGGAAGTTACACAAATATATATAGAGAGTTGTAGAGGATACTTGCCCTCTTTCCTGTCATGCCATGTTCCCTTCCTACTGCACCATTCTGCTCCCTCATAATGTTCTTTGTCATCGCCCCTTTCTTTTGTTTTAATATTTTGTACTGTTTTTTGGACCTCTCTCAAAATTATCATTATTCCTTGCTCTTCACTCTTATCACATGCTTAGACATTTTATACTGTAGATAGTATATGTCAGGTGGTTATGTCTTGTACCATTTGCTCTTCAAGAAGACTCAGTGTTTACAATTGCTCTCTAAAGAATCTAACACACTTTTAGACACTGTCTACAAATGATTAAAGTAGTGCTTCCTCTTAGTGACTAAGCAGAATATATTTGGAGATTATACAGAGTGGCAGTTACACTAATTATTTGGCGTGATAGTGTTGAGTAAAGTTCCAGGAGACTGCAATAGTGCTGATGGTCCCACATTCAAGAAGTGCAAGCAGGATGGGTTGGATGTAGAAAGGCTTGACACCGTATGGGGCTGAGAAACAGTAAAACATGTACAGGATTTAGTTAACAAAGTTACTGATTTAGATAACAAAGAATCCCCAAAATAGACATTCAACACCAGATAGAAAGTACTTTCTGTAATCTTGTCAAGTAAATGTCCTTCTGTATTTCTTTGAAAAAAAAAAGAGAAAAAGCCATTTAATTTTACATCTAAAAGAGAGGAGTGGAGATCATAATTTTAAGGTACTGGGACTGTATCCTAGAAAGCAGTGACTGGGTGAAATGCAGTGGTCTCTGGAGGTGAGGTTGGGGACTGAATGGTCCCTAAAAACCCATTCTGGGTTTTGTCTGCATGCATCTCAGAGTTGGGTAACATCTAAATAACTCAGAATGTCAAATAATTGATTTTTCCATTGAACAAATGGCTAATTAGTGTATATATTGTAAGTGTCAAAATACACACAGAAGTGATAGGTTACTGCAGAACTGGTGTAAAATGTATTTTCACCCTGCTAATGAAGTTTTAAAATACTTGCAACATATTCAAAGTTCCATAATAGAGAGGAAAAAGTAAAATAATAGTTTGAACTTGGAATTTTAATCCAGTGGAATGAGATTTTCTTCAGATTAATGCCATCTCTCACCCTTTTACTTTAGTGGCTTCCTTCAATTTACCATATTTACAGTCAGTCAGAATGCTAGGGCAGTTTCTAAGACCATTAGGCCAAACTTTTCTAAGAAGGATTATTTTGGTGTGATTTTTCTTTTTCCCCCAACATCTTCACTGATGATGCAATTTGACAGAAACTTGGGGAGATAAAACCCCAAGAACACACAGAGTGCTGAGTTATGATATCATCTATATCTGTTTTACGGCAACAGACATTATATATGAAGAATGAGCTTTGAGGTGGGGGGATTTTTTAAGTTAAGTTTAGTTCACATGGGCTGTTTTAATAATATGTCTTAGTATATCAAGATTATTAGCTACAATTTACCTTAGACCATCTAATCTCTCTAAGAGCAGGCAAGTTTTTTTTTAAATTTAAACTTAAAAGCAGGAAGAATCTCTGAGGTGACTAATTATCTGAAAATGGCATTCAAAGCAGTCATTGTTCAGACAAAGTTATTTGTGTTATAAGTCTGAAGTTCATATCTACCAATATTGTTTTCAATGCTTACTGAGTTCAGATCTCTTTTGCAGGACTACATGGTGTAACAGGAGTAACTCTGTTGAGGGTATGCTATGGTTTATTAATAAAAACGGTTTACACCAAATCTGGTCGTGCATTTGTGAACTCAGTAAATTCCAACAACTTTATCTCAGAGTTATGATACTTGTGGTGATACAGTAACATTGCAAAACCAGTTCTGTTCTGAACAGCTGCTGCTGCATGGGATCGTGTGGTGAGTGTGTCCTCATGTAGTTTCTCCAAGCTATGGTCTTGAAGCTGCCAAGAGGTCAGTAAGGACTGAGACTTAGAGTTAATGGAATAGTAGGAGGTTGTATAGGGGAATAGCAGTGCATGAGAACTTAATACGTGTAATTTTTGGAGAGTAAGAATTCAAAGCAATTGCTGCTGTTTTCTGTCATTGAAGTGGAAGGAAGGCAGTGTTTTTATAGTCTTTAATTTAAGTATCAGCTGTCATCACATTACATGCTTGCAGAGTGATCTCAGTTGCATTTTGATAAAGAAATCAAACTCATGCATTTTTTTAGGGGGAAAAGTAATAGTCATAGTAGTGGACTCTATGTATCTGTACCTTTAGGAATTTCTAAGTTTTGATGTGAGGCCATAAAGACTATCTTTGATTTAAACTTTAAATTTTTCATTAAAAATATAGTGAGATATCCTGTCTGTTCTAGCAGGAGTTGAACTTGTGTTTCAAACAAGTCTGAGTGCTTCTATTTAGAAAATTCATAAGAAAATCTTTAAACTTTAAATAACACATAAACCCTATTATTTTATTTGTTTACTGTCTCTATGGAGTTGGTTCTTCTTAAATCTCATATGGGGTTGCTTAAATACTTCCTGATGACCTATTCTTTATTTGACATTAATATTTTTAAAGTGAATCATTTCTTATAGCAAATATAATATTGTATTTGTACGCAGAATATTTAATAGGTCTTAACATTGCTAGATATTTGATATAGGGTGGCATTTTGGTTCTGTGTATTTTTAAGGGCAGACTTCCTTTAGAATGTGTACTATCTTAAGCATGTGAAGGACATAAAATGTTTTCACCTTAAAATAAAATTGGGACTTAGAAGCAGTTAACCTATTTTGGAAAATAGTTTACAACCATCTTTCGTAGAACTTTTCAGAAATGAGTATTCCAGTGTGTTAGCAAGAAATATTTTTCCATATAGTGTTTATCTAACTCTTGGTGGATTTATACATTTTTCTGATTACAGAAAAGATGAATGAGAAGCAATGATTTTAAAGCTGTTTTCAGCCTGGAGAACACATAGAATAATAGAAAACATTTCTGGTTATGACCTCAACAGGTCTTCCAATTCATCCTTTGCCTCAAGGCACGAGAATCTCTTAAGATAGCAGTTTCTGACACTTATTTGTCTAAACTAGTGATTTGCAATTGTGAGGCCCCACCTAACCAGTGAAATAAATAACTTTTCTGGCTGAGACAAGGACATATAGCAGATGATGCACTGAATTCAATCTAATCATCTCTGCAAAATCTGTATTGCCTATGCAGCAGAAAGTGAAGAGTGGACCAAGCAGATCTTAGGGTAAAGCTCTTGTATACAGTATGAAAATTTTACATTTTTTCAAATGGTAGGTTACTACTGAAAGGTATGAGAACAATGACTCCACTGCTGACTTAACTAGGGATGGAGATTTCTTGAATTCCCTAGATAATTTGTTTCAGTTACTCAAAGTCCTTATCCTTACCACTAGAATTTTAATCTTACTGTTAAACCTAAATCTCTTTCCTGCCATTTCCTACTTACTCTGTCCACAATGGGCACGCAATGCAGTCTGTTATTTTTCTGTTTGCAGTATTTTTATGTATTTCACAAATGTGATCATATCTCCTCCTGTACATTCTCATCACTCCTTTCTGTGGATTCAACAAGTCAATTTTTCTAGACTTCTGACCATTCTTGCTGCTGATCTTTATGTATACTTTTTACTGATTTTATTTTCAAATACAGTATCCAAACCCAGACACATATTCCAAAAGTGTATGGGGAGAGCATGAGGATAAAACTGTCTTGCACAGAACTCTGTGTCACATGTGTTTGAGGCTTTTGTTGTGATATAGCACTTAGGGATTCATGGTCAGATTGTGATCTACTGTCCCTTCATCATGCTTTTCTGCAGACCTCTTGTAGAATCAGTCATTCCTCATTTTGTATTTTGAATTTGAGTACCACAGCAATGCAGTGTTTGTCTTTAGTGCCATTGAGTTGTATTCTGTCTGTATCAGATGCCTCTTAGGAATTTTGCATTCAAATATTTAAATGCACAACAGCCCTTGGAGCAAGAATGAGGACTTGCCTCTAGAGAGAGTATCCTAATCACTGAGATATTTTGACTTCCTCTTTCCTCTCAGTCACATTCTTGACTGCACAATTGTATGCCTTCATTGTTAAGGTGCAGAATGAACTTTTCCAGTTTTACCCATAACTTGTTCATTTGGGAAGAGAGAACTGTGTTCAAATCTCTTCCTGATAAAGGAGGTCTTTCACCAGCTTGGAAATACACAAATGCTGTATTATTGCAAGGAAAACAGTTGCTTCTGCTGCCATATTTATTCAGTAGGTTCAAGATGTTGGTTGACTTACAAAAGAATTGACAAAAATTTGAGGTTCTAAAAATACACAATTACTAGGGGTTTAACGAAAATAAGAAGATGGGTGGTGGAAGTGATTGTCCATACTCCTGATTGAAAAAGCCTACTCACACCATTCTACATACTAAGGAGTTCTTATGGGGGGAACCAACACTAACATCAAAGTAAATCCTTCAGGTGTGAGTCCTCACAAAATCAGACTTCTTTAAGTTCAGCACTCATAGAATTTTTCGTTAATGAAAATCATTGCCTCAGTTTTGATATCTTTTTCATTCCCACATTACATTATTTAGAGTTTGGATTATGCTATTTGAGCCCAGAAATTCTTAGGGATTCTTCTGACCAGATCTGAATACCTACAGAGGAAGACTTCTGTGTCTGAAATCACTTAGGTTCAATTTGAAGCAAATGGGAATAAAGAGGTGCCTTTAGGATGTGATCCATCTCATCTTAAATTAGACATTTCAAATAGGCCAGATGAATTGCAGAGCCTATTTCTGGCTGTGGACTTAAAAAGAGGATAGAGAGGATATGTCAGACATAGAAGTCTATCCTTCTGGAACTAGGTAAATTGAGTCTGCTCTGCAGAGTTCTGCCTTTGAGAGTAACTCTTCACTATTTGATCTTACAAGAATGCCGTGGACACTTTCCCTGCTGACACTGATGTTTATGGTTCCCTAGAAGCTGTTTGTCAATCTGCATATTTTGCTTATATTTCTGTTAGTTTTTAATTAGGATATGCTCAGGAATCCATAACTTTACTGCTTGAGACTCACTGCTGGGTATGAGTATGAGCATACCTGAGTATGCTTCCCTTCTAGTCCATGGTTATTAGGATTTGGTATATTTTTTTATACTGAATTCAGAAAGCCTTTGAAGAATGAGATCTAAAAGAAGACCTTGGAATATAAAATCTTTCCAGCATGTGGGATTAAGCATGCCCATCATCAAAAGAACATTGCAAAGAAAACCTTCCTATGCCATTCCCCAATAAAAATGACTAACAGATATTTTAAGGTAGAATCTCACAGATGAAGCTAGTCAGACTGCTACATGGGAAGTCACAAACAGGATTTGTCTACTATTTGTAGGATTAAAACAATGTAACATTTAGACCCAAAGCAAGCTCTATAAACTCAGTTTGGCAGTTTCTTTCCTTAATTTGCACACCGTCTCTCTTTTGCTATGATTGTTTTAATGGGTTTTGTTTAGCTACTGTGTATTTACAAGTTGATAGGTCACTTTTGATGGTAGTCTGTTAAAAACATACTGTTGTCCTGCTGTGCATTCTGAATTCAGCATTTTCTTCCTTTCAAAGTCTGAATAAACAAGTACCTATGGAATATGCTGCATGGCATTGAAATCAAATGTATTTTTGCTGAATCAGGCCCTAAGACAGTTTGGGAGTAGGGGTTTTGGTTCAGCATGCTTTCCTTAATTTGGCTAGTCATTGCCATTATGATTCATTTCATTCTGGGTAACTGAGTGCTGCACAGCAAGTGACAGCTGAACCATGTATTATCTAACAGCTAGAGAAACAGCACCACGGTCACGTTTGGAAGGCTGAGGATTATGCTTTTATCAAACACGTGTTTTTTACTAACGTTAAAATACTTCAAGAAAATCTCATTTTTTTTCAGACTACTTGTAATGTTGCAGTAATGAAGTGATGAAATATCACAGTAAATACTATGAATTATTTAAGATAAGAATTTAATTTTATTCTGTGTATAGAATGAAGCAGCTTGTTCTGGTTTTTATTAATGTATAAGCTTTTTGATTGGTAGTTGGGTTATGCATGTTGATATTTTGATGGTAGTCTGATTTACATATAAGTAGTAAGTCAGAGGAGCTAAGTTTAAGTGAATGATAATTATTTCTGAAGTGTTGATATTACTTCCATGACAATACATATTAGATCAGAAGACATTTCAAGTGAAGCAGTAATTCTTATTTCTTTATGGAACTTTACCAAATATTTCACCAGATTTTAAAGTTAAGTAAAATCCCAATACGATTGAAAGAAAAATGTATTTTTACCTAGTATCCCTCCCTATTCCTTTTAAAAAACTGTATCTTCCAGGTTTAAAAAAACAAAAAAAAACATATATATATATATATATATATAAATCCAAATGTAGTTTCTTCCTGCCCTGTTTAGGGTTCATCTGAAAAATTGCTGTAGAGGATGCTGTGAAGGCAGTGGGCCAAAAAAAGGTGCTTTCAGGATACAGTACAGAGAAAGTACTTGTTATTTGAAAGCCTTGAATTTTATCTGTTTGATATCTGAAATTGCAGGTGGCCAAAGCTGAATGAAATTTAATGTGCTATAGCTGGGCACTAATGTACATTTATATGTTTTGGATTTATTTAGACATGGTTGGAAGAGAAATGTTTTTAACTACTTTGTAGAGTTCACATGAGCTTGTCTTCTGCAGAATTTGCAGACTGCTCTTGTCTAAAATTTGGTCTGAATTATATATTTCCAAGCTTTCTATAACACAGATGTTCTCATGTATAGAAGAAGGTTTTATTTGGAGAAAGACAAAATAAACATTTACTTACATTTTCAACTTTTAGTATGAATGGTCATATTTGTTCTGCACAAAGAAGAATGATAAAAATTATAGAATTAGTCCGTGATAACACTGTGTCCTAACTTAATGTCTCAGATATAAATAACTATTTCTTAAGACCAGTTACTTAAAAGTACAAGTTCATTTATTAAAAGGAATATGGATAAAAATAGTGCCTTTGTTTAGATTTATAATTTTGTCCAATAAAACATTCAAAAATCATTCACCGAATAATAAAAATCAAGAATCATTCACCGAATCTGGAGTTTCACTATGGAAGCTAAGTCATACTTCAATAGGTATTAATCACGTGGTCATTTTAATAAGTAAAAGCACTGATGTAGATTTTTTCTTGTTATCACTGAAATAATTAATGATGAACTCCTAATTTTAATTTTAGATTAAATAAAAAAGAGCAGTTTAGAATTCGTAACATGTTTTGTCACTCTTCATAGCCACAAGGTTTTTCTTTGATAAGGGCTTAGGAGTGTTTTATTATAGTAATCCACAAAAAATTTGTATTTCAAAGGGACTGCTGGTCCTAACACGAGTAAGACTAAGCATGATGACCTATTTTAAAACTGCTCTTGCTTGCCATTTAAGGCTGCCCAAAAGAAAGATGCTGGTTTGTGTTAAAGGAGGGAAATTGCCATTAAATATCTTCTATCTTGGACATAAGTATATTTTATTCAGTACTTATAAAGTTGCTGAATGGTATTATGATGTAGCAGGAGGTTTATGCTAGAACTCTACTGTGCCTTTCTATTGCTTGATTTATTTGGACATCATCAGTATCTTTCTAGGGACTGTTTGAGCATTTGCATAATAGCTTTTGTAATTACATCACCAAAACATATTCTACCTTTAGTTTGAGTTTAATAAAATTTTTCTTCAAAAATTTTCTCAGTGTATGAAACAAAGGAAGGAAAGGAGTTATTGAACTGATGCCCACCAACCCAACTATTCTTTGTCTTTTAATTAATAATTAAGTTCTTATGGCCATAATAAATGGAAATTTACATAAGAACTTATATGGAAGCTTATAACTTGCTAGATTCATAACTAAAAATGGTGTAATTTCTTTGGTGTGAAGGGATTATTTGTATTTACATGTCCAGGTGTTGGGGGTGAGGCTGCTGGGGTGGCAGAGGCCAACGAGACCTGCCCTCATGTCAGAAAAAATTGGTTTCCATCAGCTCTACAGTGGATCTACCACTGGCCATATTGTCCATCGGTGAGACTGCTGGACAGCCACACATTATCTCTGTGGATAACGTGTGAGAGAAAATCCTGAGCAACAGCTGTGAGAGGAAGTGAGTGAGAAAAATATGGGAGAAAGAGCCCTGAAGAGGCCTGGGTCAGTGAGGAGGGAGGGGCAGGAGGGGCCCCCAGGCAGCAGAGCAGAGATTGCAGCCCGTGGTGAAGAGCGTGGTGAGGCAGCTGTGCCCCTGCAGCCTGGGGAGTTCCTCACACCTGGGCAGCTGGAGGCACCTTGGATGAATCTGGGACCTCATGGAGAGCCCACACTGCAGCAGGCTCCTGGCAGGGACTGCAGCCGTGGAGAAGGGAACCTGCACTGAAGTAGGTTTTTGGGCAAAGCCTTCTGATTCTCCAGGGGTCCCATGCCGGAGTAAGATGTTCCTGAAGGACTGCACCCCGTGGAAGGGACCTGGAGCAGTTCTTGAAAAACTGTGGGCTGTGGGAAGGACCATGTTGGAGCAGTTCAGTAAGGACTGTATCCCATGGGAAGGGCTCCACATTGGAGCAGGGGACAAATATGAGGAAAAAGGAGTCACAGAGATGAAGAGCTTTCAACTGATCACAATGTCCCTGCCCCCTGCACCTGCACTGCTCCAAGTGTGGAGGTACAAGGTTCATAGGTGAAGATGAGCCTGGGAAGAAAGAAGAGGCTGGGGGGAAAGTGTTATTATTTTTTTTCACTATGCTACCTTGTTACATTATGTGGCAATAATTTGAATTAATCTTCCAGAACTTGGAGTCTAGTAATCGGTGAGTGGTCTCTCTGTCCTTATCTTGACCCGCGAGCTTTTCCATCATATTCTCTGTGCTGTCCTGCTGAGAAAGGGGAATGAAAGAATGGCTTCTTGGGTGTCTGGCAGCCAGCCGAGGTTAATCCACCAGAATATTTATTTAGCAAACGTATTTGTAAAGTCTAACTTGAGCCTAGAGATACTACTTTTTCTGGGTCCCTGTGGAATCAATACAGTAAGAAAAAGAGAGGCTTCTCCAGAAGGCAGATCTGAGAGGCTAAATTCAGCTCCAGAGCCCCAGGCAGTTCCGTGCTGCCAGTGCAGCACCCGCAGCTCCATTGCCAGCCCAGCTGCTCCTTCCTGCTTCCATGACACCATCATGGCCCTGGTGCAAGTGTCTGTTGACTGTCTAGTGAAGCTATTTCAGGGGGGTTAAGCTAATGAAAAAAATATTTCCCCCTTCATCACTTTGGCAGAGCATCCTTTTAAGCTACAGAAAGGAACTCATCTGATTTACTGTACAGTCCTACAAAATGCTGAGCTAGCACAGCTGAGGGGCTGAGAGAGATTAGCTACAGTACTTTTGGAGTCTCTGAGAGCAATGGAATTATTCCACCATTATTTCCACAGTCTGCAAACACTGGTTATGTTGAGAAAACCAGCAGTCAAACGTACAAACTAATTTCTGATTTTTTGAAGTTGCTGTTTAAGGTCTATGAATCAATGCCACTAAAATTAGTGTTTACAGAATTTTTGGTGAAGAAAACCAAGAAAATGCTCATAAAATTTTTCTGCTGAATAACTGAAGTTGGAAAGCCATTACTGTTGTTACTTTAGATAGAACTAGGTTCTGTGTCTCCGTATCAAACAGCAGGTTTTCTTCTTTAACACTTTTAAAACTCTGATTTTCAGACATAAGTTAGTTCAGCTCATAGGATGAAGACAGAAGGGAGAGATGAAATACCTCAGATGACTCTGGTTAAGTGAATGAGCTCTGTAAAGCTGTGTTGTTGCATTTTCCAATGTGATCTGGGACATAAATAATGAAAGGTGTGTAGCAAAGGCCCTGGTTGTAATTGCTGTACATGCATGCACTTGTATTTCCACAAGTGACAGGACAGTCTTTTTGTTGTTTAAAATAATGGGAGAGCTGCTTCACCCCTAGCATTTCAGATTTTGTATGGGAAGATATTCTGATTATTTAAACTGTGCGATGGCTTTGGCTCTAAGTTTGTTTGCAATTTACTTGAAATATAGGCTACATCAATTTTTTTAAGAGGACACACAAATAGTTTTGTTCTAATTTAATCTGTCACTGAAATGTAATTTTAAATAGAGATCTTGTAGATGACAAAAATTATGATTAATTTTTAATATGCTAGGGTCATGAATTAATTAACTACTGAATGTTTTTAAGATTATGTAGAGAAATACGAAGTGTGAACTTACCATTGCTATTGTCTGTGCCAACAGAAGAAAAAGATAGATCTTGCATCAAAGCATTTAATTTTTTTTATAATTGCAATAAAAGTAATTGATTCTGCTAAGTTTCAGGCTTGCAGACTTGTACATTTGATATGTAGCCTCATTGACTTAATTGAATTTAAAAAAAAATTACTGAGAAATGTAGCAATTAAAAATATTACCATGCTAGTAGCAATTTTCTGAATGCCTACCTAGCATTCTTATTTTTAAGCAATGCTATATTTAGAAGGACGTTTCATTCTTTCAGAAGAGAAATGAATCTATCAGGACTAGGACTATTATGGAGGAATATTAAATATTCACATATTTTGTAATACTTGGTTGCTAATATTAGCCCAGTATTCATTAGGACCTATATTTGACTATTGGTTAGAATTTTTTTTTTCTTGCATTGCTATAACTGTCATCTTTGATCAGCATTGCATTGAAAAATAAAACAGATGTCCTCTTTCTTATGTCTCTCTTCTAAAATGCTGGTAAAAATTACTACAAAAGCAATATTTTAACATGTTATCATGTGTAATATCCCCAAATGACCGTGATGGTCTTCCTTTTCTAATCAAAGCCCACTCTTCTGGAAACATTTGCTGCCCCCAAATCTGAATAAATTATACATTTTAAAGATGTCATATTCATTGAGAAGGCAGTAATTTTTTACAACTTTATTTTGAACATTTTCTTATCAATGTCAGCCACACATTTCTGGAGGATATAGTAAGCTTTTCCTTTTTCACAGGTTAATATTCAGACTGTTTCAGTGGCTGGTTAAAAATTTCCAGTGCCTGACTGGGTGTGGTGACTCCATCACAGATTTGTAGTACTGCTGCCTAGAATGCCTGTGTTAGTGTAAAATGAAATACCAAAAGGTCTTTCCTCCTAATGCTATATGTAAAGAAGGAGCACTTATATTAGATGCTTCTCTCTCTAGAAAATGAGGATAGAACTTCTTTAGAGAGCTGCCTGAGATGATAATAGAATTACTCTGAAAAAGGAAAAGTATTGTGAAAGACATGTTCATGTTTTGGAAGAATTTTTTTTCCACACAGGAAGTTATATATTTTTTCCAATGTTCCAAATAAGTTTTAAATTAAGTAAATTCTTGTTTAATATTTTTATTTTACTTTCATTTAAGTTATACAGGATAGGATTTTCCAATTTTTGTCATTTTATATCCATTTTGTATATAAAAGTGTTCTGGGACATTTAAGTCTGTCAATTCTTTATATTTTAATCCAGACTTATTTGAAATTGTTCGCTTCCCCCAAGTAATTTTTATGGATGAAACTTGTAAGAAAATATTTGGGTTAGAACCTCTCACTTACAAATAGAACACTTCATGGCTTTCTTGTTCTGCTTTCTTGAAAATTTTGTTTCCATAATGAAACAATAGAGCCGAATTTTGGTTTAACTTGAATTCTTTTATTCTGTTATAAGTCTACTAATGTCATTAGATCACTTCTGATTTAATCTTATTGTGAAAGAAAAGAAATTACGTCCATCATTGCTCATAATTTATGTCAAAACCTATAAGGGCCATGTGGGAGTGAGAGACTGCAGACAGCCTTGCTCCAGCCCTGTAGAATTTAAGCCATGAGTTTGTATTTCCTGAGCTGTCTTTGCTGCCTGAGGGAGAGTGAAGAGAGCAGCAATCTGAAGTGAGGTGTAGTGCCCATCCTGGTGAAGTCTTGAAACAAATGAAAGCACAGTCTGTCACATTGTAATTGTATTCTTTGGTTTTGTAAGGTTTTTTTTGCCTTCTTCCTTGATAAAAAAGACACTTATTTTATTTTCATATTCGCTGTACAGGCTTCCAAATTTCCCGTTAGCAGTAAATTAACATTTACTGTTACCACTGCTTGAGCAGGAGGTGAATGTAGTGAAAGCACGGGTTGTAGATTGCCTCCTAATATTTGGCTGATATCTTTATTTTTCTTACATAGTAAGATATTTTCTGGTAATTTCTGTAAAGACTGATACCATTTTCCCTTCTAAGGAGTGGATAAATATCATAATATCTAGTGTTCCACCAAATGTTGATGAATAGATAAAATATGTAAAATAAATGCAGAAAATTGAGACACCTTGTTCAGAAATATCCTAGCAAGGGAGTAAAATGACAGTTATCCTTTTTAACTATTGGAATTAATCCAGCTATTCACTATACCTGTAAAAGGTGAAGTTAACAATCCTTGTAGTATCAGCACTTAATGGTTTTCACTCTTTTTCTAGAGTATGCTTTTTTTTTTTTAAACTTAATTACCCAATTAACCCCATACATCTTTGACTACTCTGCTACCTCTGGTTATTTTTTTGTAATCAATTTGTGCAATACACACAGTATAAAGGTTCACATTTTAATAAATTGAAATTAGTGTATGTTTCACAAAGATGATAACGCTTTGGGTCAAAGTTCAAGAATAATCACATGTGTAGCAAGTATTCTGCTTACAGTAATAAAAAGTGAAGGAGCTGAAGGAAATTGCAAATTGATATTTTAACTTATGACATCAGCTTTTATGTGGATACAGCTTTAGGTTTTTGTTTGTTTACAGTAGATAAAGGGAGGACAGTAGGGCTTTCAGTGGTTCTTGTTCTCTCTCTTTACAGACAGTTAAATCACCTTTAAGAGCACACAATTTGAGTTACATAAATCAATTTTTTTACAAATGTTTCTAGAAATAAAAAAAATTTGAAGAATATTTCTGATTTAAAGCTAAAAGAAAGTTATTTCAATAATGAAGTGCAAAGTGGAAGCTATGAATGCACTTGACTTACTAAAAATCTGAAATACCTTCTGTATATGTGTACACATGATTTTAATTAAAAAAACAATTATTTTTGAAAAATAAACAATAGCTACTCAATATCCTTTGGTGTCTCATGAACAAAATCCTTCTGATCCAAAGTTTTATACTGTACTAGAATATAAAACATCTTAGCACTATTTTATCTGTAGTAGACAATATGTAAATATAGCTGTCATATTGCCTAGAATGATCCTTGTCCCTGCAGATTTCTACTAGCTCTTTTTGGAGGAAAATCCCTTTATTTCTGTTGCTAAAGAAATGGGTGCTAACAAAATGAACTCCTGTCCTGATAAATTCATCCAGTTTGGTCAAGTAAGAATCAAAGTAAAGATATTCTAAAAGGGCATATTTAATTAATGTTATTTTTTAAGAGCTGGCATCTGATAGTTGAAGCTTTTTTTTGTGCTGTCAGCTGCACCATTTCCAAGTGGAGTGCTGTTTTTAATTTGGCTCTGCCAGGCAGCCGTGCCAGTCAGGATGCGCGAGCCTGGTTCCTATCAGTTTCTGTTCATTTGCTTATTCACTTCCTCGCTTTGCTACAACCTACTTGTGCTTTCTCAATCTGTCAGATACACTTAAAGGAAATTGTAGTCCACATTGCTACCCTAGTTTTGTTTGCTCGTGTTTCTTTATTTTAATAATCTGTTTTATCCAGTTTTAGTTAGAGCAGATTGAGCTCCATTCTTTGGAGGATGGGTAGGTTGAGTCAAGGTGCTTGTTAGAATGACGCCAAAACGCTGAACATGCCATGAAATCACCCAACCCTGTTTCAGCCCATACTGAGGAGGAATAGAAAGCTTTTTTCAGGACTGCTGCTTTCCATCTCTAGCAGCTATGTGGGTGTTTCTGGGCAGAGGTGGAGAGGGAATTGACCTTAGCATTTGTTAGCAAGTTTTGGAATTGTCTGCACTCTCACAAAGAAGGAAGTGATTAGAAACAAGAACAAATCTGACTTAGATTATCCTTTTGCACTCCCAAAATACATTTTTACTGCCTTGAACAAATGTTGCCCCTGAAGAAGCACAAGTAGGTTTTGTTCCTTTCTTTGGGCTTTTGGTAAAAATAGAGCAAAAGCGCATCATCCAGACTCATATCTTAGTGTGCTCATCTTTGCCTCTCTCTTTCTGCTTCTTTTATTTTCTGTCCTTGAGGAAGGATGTTATTATTGCAAAAGTTTTCTGGAAATTTTCTTTCTCCACTGGAAATTCTAGTGGTTGAAAATAAATTAAGCAGCAAAATTTGAGTTTCAGAGAGAGTACTATTCTCTACTGAGTACTGAGTATCCAAGAGCTTCTCAGGACGCATTTCCCAATATCTGCAGCATGGTACATGTTCCATGTTCTCTGGATTCAGATATGCAACTCAACTTTGAGGAGTTACTCCATAATAGCATAAAATTGAAGCGTATACCAAGTGTCTCCAGGTTCCTTGTGTCTTGGCTTCCCCAAAAAGGAAGCATCTCTGTGACAGTTATGGTGTACTATAAAAAACAACTGATCACAGAGGTGAGGATATCAGAGTCCTGATGCACGACAGAAGATTTGTTTAGGTTTACCTTTGGTCCCCTCCTAAATTCCATTATCTGCAGGGTGCATGGCATTGTAGTATCTACTACCCATGTAGTACAGCAGTATCTGTTTCAGAAAAACCTGTAGCTTGCCCTGCAGCCATGTTTTATGTGTAGTGTGTGGTGATGTGGGTTCTCCCATGTTATTCTTGTTTCTTGTTGGACATGGAAGTTTCTGAATTTTATATACAAGTTATGTTTTCTCATATTTTTTAGGAAAGTTGCAATACTCTAATCAGAAAATGATCAAAGCATGAAAAAAAGTGACATTGTCCTCAGAAAGTTCAGCCTCCTGGATACTTGAGGTTTTAAAAACACTATTTTGCCATCAGTACAACTTCACCACCGGGAGAAATGAGGAATGCAGTGTAACTCCATGACTGCACTTGATAATAATTTCACTCGTAATCATCAAATCCTTCCATTGTAATGAAGCAATTAGCTTACTCTGCCCCTAGCTGTAATCTAAGAGCAAAAACCAACATTTATTCTTGTTTCAACAGTTTTGCTGTTGGATACTATTAGGTGGGGTTTATTTGACCTGTCCTTTCAGACCTTTTTACATTGCAGGAAAAACTAATGTTTTTATATGTCAGGAAATCTGTTGCAAGGACATTTATGATAAGTGAATTTAGCTTGCTGTTGTAAATTTCCTTGGTTCAGAAATAAAGGTAATATCACATTGGAGGAAATAAAACAGAAGAAAATAAAGAAAAAAAGGGCAAGGAATGGAGAAACCACAGCTGCTATTAGTTCCTCAGGTTTCATTTGAAGTGATCAAAGAAGTGATCTGTGACAAAGTATTACTCATTCCTGATCTCATCAGTGAGCCCTGGAAGCTTCCATGTATTTCTCAATTTCTTTTTTGGTCTAACACTAATTTTCAATATATATTATTTTTCTAAGTCTGTCTGGTTAAAACAGGAACAAAAATTCCTTATATACTTTTCAAATGAGATAAACACAAGATTTTATTTGATGCACAATATTTAGGGATAAAGTATGTGAGTATGTCTATTTTGACCTCCCAAGAATTTGGTAGGTCTTGTTTTCTTTCTCATATTATTTTTTTTTACTTTCCTCTGCAGTACTTATTCCTTGTAAGAGCTTTTAATGTTACAGGTAGCTTTTGCTTAGTGCAACTGTTACACCACTCCTGCAATGACAAGGAATTCAGCATTAGATGTGACATTCAGGAGATGCGAGGGGAAGGAAGGCAAGAGGAAGAGTATTTGGAATTTGTTCAGTGCAACCACTGAAAGAGTTCCAGGTAAAATGTGACATTAGGAAGTTTTTGAGAGGAGACAGCACCTTTCGTTTTTGCAGAGTTTTCAAGATTTTCTTTATCGTCAAATTCTACCAGCAGATTTTTCTACTGCAGTGTACTGTGCATGTTCTTCTAAGCTCATTGGGATCTTTTCAAATCCTCAGTAAGGTCTTGATGTACTTAAGGCTTCATTAGACCTTCTCAAATTTTTTTGGAATTTGCACGTTCAGTGAGGTAATGAAAGATTATTTTCAATTTTTGCCAGGAATTTTTTTTGTCAGAACTTTTCATGTGATGCTAAGAGCCAGACAACTTTTGATATCTGGATTCTGATGGAAGAAACCTGAATTTCTGCCAGGTCCTTTCCCCAGCTCTTTGGCAGCCTCACTGGCAGGTTGGTGGGGAGCCATATTCTGCATCCTTTGACTCGTTCAGTCCCTGGTTCTTCAGCAACAGAGGCAGCTGGAGCTTCCAGGA
>VZTB01003128.1:492589-511281 GCA_013397245.1 Thryothorus ludovicianus | reverse complement strand
AAAAAAAAAAAAAATTCCAGTTTGTGGAAAAATTCTAAATATGCTGTATTCATTTTTCAATAAAACAGAATCACTGCTAGGTTTGAACCTTGTGTACTCCTTTCCTTATGTGAGTTTTGAATGCTCTCCCCTCTGGATTTTTTTGGTATCTCAAATGTAACTCCTTTCTCTCATTTACCTTTCTCTCTTCTGTCAGTGGCAGAGCAATGTTTCTGGTTAAAGAGTGCTTTCACAAATGAAATATTGAAATGTTAAGACTGTATGATCTGACATGTTTTTCAAGTAAGACAAAAATTTGTTTGTCTTTAGTGAGAGATTATTATTGTTTGCCTGCCTCTCTTTTTACTGGGGACTGAAGTCTATGAAATAACCACTGAAATTGCATAAACCAACTAAATTTTCATGCTGAATAGGCATGAAATGTTGAATTATTTTTGTTCCATTATTTGATTGAAATGAGCCAATGCTTCATTTGTATATTAATCTGGCAGCATAGTGGACTAAACCTCTGCTATGAAAACTTTGGTATTATCTATAGCATATAGTATTTAAATATATTTTTCTGTGTATTCGACACAAACAACAAATGAGATGTACTTCTAATTATTATTATCACTTAAAAAGTAGCCTTCTGTTGTCTAATTTAGAACAGGAAACTTCTTTAACTCCTCAGAAAACTAAATTAGTACCATCCTTATACAATAGTAGAAAACAAATTTTATTGCTTACCTTTCCTTATTTTTCTTGTCTAAATAATTGTTAGTATTTGGGGGAAGCTCACAGGAGTTTTTATTGTTTTAGATGTTTATGGCTATGCTGGGTTATGCTAAAATTTGTGGTAACCATTTGCCTATAAGGGTTGTTTTTTTTTAAAGCATTTCTGTGATTGGCATTCCCCAAAGGATCTAATCTTAAATAAGCTTTTGCTTTCATTAATTTTTGGACAACCCAGAAGAGAGCTCATGCTCAAAACATACAAAGAGGCAAGAATAAAAATTTATAAATAAAAAGAAGAATAGAAAACAGAACTAACACAGATTTCAACCTTAAATTTATTTGAAAGCTGAATCCTTGTTACCCAGTTAATTTAAATAAAGTTGAGGCATATGGTGGATTTTTTTCTTTTTCCATTCATCATCAGATGATCAAAGACATTAAGACAAGTATGTAGTTTCACACTTTCACTTGCTTTTTAGGGTGGTTTTTTTGTTTCTTATTTTGTTTGTTTGTTTATTCTCTGTCACCACCAGAATATGAAAAATTTTAAAACAGTTTTCTAAAAAAGATTGAGGCCAGAGAATAACACCCTTTTGTTTACTGGTTTATAACTTCCCCTACCATCTGAATTTCATGTTGGGCTATTCTCCCAGGACTGTTTTACTGGAGCAGTTCCACACACTCAGACAGCTGCTCTTTTAGTCAGGGGTCAATCTCTGAAAGAAGAATAGGGAGCTGCATGAGAGGAGGCAAAAGAATAAGAGAATAAGGGGAAGATAAACAGTTTGGAGAAAAACGAAATTTCTTCTGTACTATCTTTGGGATTTTTTCTGAGTGATGAAGAGCAAGTGTTCTAGTCAGAAAAATGCTTTGGAGGATGCTGAGGATGTGGTCTTATACATATAGGATAAGATAAATTACTGACTCTTTCCATTGTGGAAATTATCACAACATCCTAAAAAACTGGAAGATTTTATTTTAATTTTTTTTCATGCATTTATTTAACATTCCAAGTGAGAAATCATGAAGCTTTACTTGTGGTTGTAGCAAAGTGCTCATCTGCACTTGGAAGAATATAACTAATTCCCTCTGTTTTTCACCATTCTTGCTTCAAGCCTGAGTGACTTTATGGCATGTTTTTCCAGAATTGTATTTATTCCTTCTTTCAGGCTACACATGCAAATTTGCATGAAATATTGGAGTGCTGTGGTGCTGTTGCCAAACTGTTTCATACATATAGAAGTAATTTTCTTGGAAAAAAATGTGGTTTATTTCTGGAATCCTTGAAACTGAGGAGGAATTTTTTTATTATCTTGGAATTAATCTGGGAAGTGGTGATCAGTTTTGATGTTCTGATATCCACGGCAGACAAAAAACATACAAAGAAATTTTGGATCAAACTTGACTTTTCACCTTTCAGCCTGGCACTTAATTCACATCTGGAACTCCTTGCTCATTCTTAATAAGAGTTGGATTTTGTGGGAAGGGTTATGTGTCCTGATGGTGTCTTCTGTGATGGAAAGTCTGTCAAGAAGATTTTCAGGGCTTCTCTCTGGAGTACAGTGTAGTGATGGAACTGAAATCATGTTCTTTCTGTCCTTCAAAATTTTTTGGTTATTTACATTCCTCCTTTCTCTTCAGTTTCTATTAGAAAATGGCATACCAACCAAAAAGTCTGAAGGAGTAAATATCAGATTAGGCTGAACAAAGAGACATTTGGAGTATTCTGAATTAGTTAAAAATTTGGAACTTCCTTTTGTCCTTTTTTGTTGCAATGAGGTGGGAGATGGTTTTGTGGGGGGTTGTGCCTCTTCTCCTGTGCAGCTAGGGATTGGACAAGGGGAAATGGCACCAGGGGAGGTTCAGTTTGGATATTATTGGGTTGTGGTTTAGTGGGTATATTGGTTTTCAGTCTAAGGATGAGCTTGAAGATCTTGGAGGTCTTTTACAACTTTAATGATTCTGTCATTCCACTGCTTTGGAAAGCAGGCTGTTCCTCCAAGTACAAGTTAGAAGGTAGCAGAGGAGCAGTTGGAAATCTCTGGATTTTCATCAAAATCCTTTGCAGAGTTTTGTCTCTGCCCATTTCCAGAAAGAGAATGAAGAAACTGAGGATATCTGATCATTATCAAATGTTAGCATAATAACATTTTTATAAGCTTACTTTTTGAGAACATGTATTGAAATCGGGATTTCTATTTAATTTTGTGATCATTTGGTGTCTTCTATTTCATCTACAGAACTTTTAGAAAAGAGGTCACCCAAAAGGTTATGGTCATAACCACCTACATGGAATATTTTTTGCTATGTTATGCACACATATTTTAAAGAACGTCTCAGATCATAGACTTTCAGAGAGGTTGTTGGTTTTTGTTTTGTTTGGTTGTGTTTCAAAGTGGCATAGATCAGAAAGTCTGTTGGTAATATGGCCATGTAAAACCACCAAGCATGTTTTTTATGTTTTTTAAATTATTTGCTATAGCTATGCCTATATTTAGCCCATTTTCACCTGTTTGCTTTTTGTTACATTATTGATCCAAAGCTCAACTGGCAGTCATGTTTGAATGACTCAGTGGTTCTTTCCAAAATGCTATTTTGCCACTTCGGGGATCCCTAGATTCACTTGTAAGTTCTAGCCTTGACAAATTGGGTGTGTTGTTTCACCTCTGTCTGATTATGGAACCAGAAAAGCCCTTCTGTTTGTCAGATGCACAATGTGCGAGTTGGGATTGCTTTCATAAACTTGTATTACCTGTAAAAACTCAGCTGTTAATTTTTCCTCAATTGCTAAAATAATTGCAGATTTAAAATTGTCAATTAATGAGGCTCATGTGTCTCAGGAACATCAGGAATTTCAGTTTCTGATTTTTATGAGTAATTATTTTCCAAGCTAAGGGTATAAGATGATAGAGGAAGTAGTCACATTTGCTAGTATGCACTCCCAAAACAGTTGTCACAGCTAGGAATTTGGTTTAATGTTGCCAGGAGTGTGTTAAAAAATATGTATGAAAAGGGATATAGTAAAATCAGAGACTGAGAAGTCTGAGGGGAAAGCTATAGGCCTTTGTTTTGAGGAACATGACACCAAAGAAGTTTTATGACATCTCTCAAACTTTGCAGGATATATTATGGTAAAGGCCATAGAAGAAGCTAGTGTGGAGGAGATTAAAAAAAATAATTAATGGGGCAAAATAGTCAGATGTGTAAATGCATGCTGAGAAAAAGATTGCTAATTCTAGACTGCTGTTTTCACTTTCTGCAGTGCTTTACAAGATGGCACTACAACAGAAGGGGTTTCTAACCCAATTATATTTGGTAATGCCTACCAACAGATCTCTGTTCTGGGCACGAGTCATATAGTTTGCAATATCATTTGGTATCAGGTCTGTAACAGTAGGCTCTGTTGTTCCTCTGGTTGGTGAGAAATAGAATTAAAAATTCTGTGAAACCTCTTGGTTGAAGCTGGGAATATAGATATCTGTTTATGATGTTTGAAACAGTGTATTCATAGTGGGATGTTATTTGCTATGGAATGATACTTTATTCAAGAGACATGTTATAGAATATAACAGATATATTGGGGTAGAAATTGGTGTTTTGCAGAAGAATCAGATATGATTTTGTTTTGATTTGGGACCAAAGGGGGCTTTCACTAATTCAGTAAATGATACAGTTATGTGCACCAAGATAAACAACTTTCAACATGAGGGCATGTCGTGTGGGTGCATCCTTAGACTCTTAATATTTTCACCTCAAATAGTGTTGAAGAAATAAGTAGAATTTGTCAGCTTCCACAGGAATATGAGGTATTCAGTTAGCCATTCTCTTGAGAGAGTAATGGATGGGCAGTAATAAAATGAGGTTAATACAGATGTGATTTACTATGTTGGTAAATATCTGAAGTCCTGTGCTAAGTAATTATTGATTAATTATTGATAAATATACTGGTAAAGAAATGATGCACTGTGCCTTTCTCAGAGTCTTCTAATGTACATTTTGCAAAGCTCGGAGATATCAGGAGTTGAAATAGTGGGAGAAACCAGAGTTTCCCTGATTTGTAATAACCTGATGTAGTAAGAACCTACAGTGGAACTCAGGAACAAATCTTTAAACACTAGAGGAGATTTGTCTTTTCCTCTCTCTCCACAGAACAGGAATAAAAATATTTTTTCAATGTTTTTCTAGTTTTCTTGTAGGAGTTGGAATGAAATACCATTTAGTCCATCTTGACAGTTAAAGAGGCTGATCTACACTGGTGTTACAGTTCATTGCAGAGTGAAGAATGATCCAGATTACCCTGTGGGTTGTAAATCTCTTTGAGTTTTTCTAATAAATGCCTTGTTTTGCCTTACCTTCTCAATAAAGCAAAATACAGACAAAATAATTTTAATTAATATGTACAATAACAGACTAAATGATTAAAATATACAAACTACCAAACTGGTTCTCTGTACCCATACACAGGCTATCTTTGACAGGGGCTAGGCATAAACATGCAAGAAAGAATATCTCACCTGGCAGTTTTATAGCCTTTGTTGCTCCCTAGGAAACCAAATCCACCTTGACCAAGTTCATTGTGTTTAAATAAACTTTTCTACATGTCCTTTGAACTGTTTGGTTTTACAGTTTAGATATTTCCAGTTTATCTCAGTTTGATCTTGGGTGCTTAAAAGTACCAAGCATAGATTTTTCCAATATGGAAATTATTCTCAGCTTCTGATCACCCTTAACTGTCCTTCTTGTTAGTTTTTTAAAATAAATTTTCTTTCTGAGGGGTGGTAGCTAGAACTGAAAGGTTATGGGAATACCACATATTTATCAAGCAATATAGTAGTATATTTCCTTTCATAATAAACTCCAAAATTACTGCTTTTGCTTTTCTTGATTACTACTAGAACCTGATTGTTTTTCCCTGAAACATAATACCTAATTTATCAGAGAGCTTTACATCTGTTGTTAGGTTTTTTTTTTTTTGTCATGTGCATTACTTTTTATGTACCCACACTGACTGTTATTGAGCATTCAGTTACAAGATTATAGCAAACCAGTACCATTGGGGAATTCTTTCACCAAAGTTCATATTTTTATATTTCCCTTCTGTTTGGATAACAATATTCAGGCTTTGAGAACTGCCCTTTTGAAACAAGAATGTGCTAGATATGGGATTAAACACATGTATTTAATTTAAAACTTTTTAATGCTCCCTATGAAGACTTTCTCAGATTTTACTTGTCCTAGGTACAGTCCAGGTGAGGAATTCCTGTAGTTTTATAATTTTATTAAATTAATAAGATCTGAAGTAGATTTGAATATAAATATTACTCACTTGCCTTCTAATAGTCCAGTTACTGAACTTCAATCTTTTTGCACCTCAGAACTACAAGACAGCATTTTCTTACTGGTGTTAGACCGTAATAGTTACATAATGCATATGTAAGGGAAATTCTGAAAAATGTGGCTTAAACATAAATATGATTTTATGCAGTAAAAGTTACCCCTTTTTTTGTTTGGAATTTTTGTTAAGTCTTTGGTTTGCCTTAAAAAGAGCAAAGCTGTACTGAGTGGAACAATTTAGAGAATATAGACATATGTGTGTATGGTCATAGTACTAGATTTATTTACTTAGCTGGAAATCCTGTTAAAATGATATATGTGACTATAATTTAGATAACAGAACAGATGGAGTGTTCTTTTCAGGTTAAGGTTTTAAAATTTATTTATTTTATATCTATTTTCATCTCTGGGTTTTCATGGAATTTTTTCGTTTTTGATTGCTCAGTTGGTTTGTTTTGGTAACATTTAGAAAATTTGGCTTCTGATAGTTTTGGGCAGATTATAATGTATCTACTGTGTTGCATTTGCACTATATTCTGTGAGAGCAGTGCTTGAAAAATGTACAAGGCTCCTACAAGCCAGAGGATACCACAGAACACAGAAATATCTATTGAGGACTATTCCCTAAGTCTCACCAGTATNACTTAAAAATATCTGGAAGTGGCTGAGGAAAAAGGAAGTAATGCCAAGTTTCTACTGGTATATACATAATTAATACCAAATAAAAATTTCATTGATTATTTTGATTTCAAGAGATAACATTATTCTTTATTCCTATTCTTTTGGAATGTATGGCATGAATGGAAGCTGAATCCCTAAACAAGATGGATGATTCTTAGGTCATCAGATCCAAATCCTAGCTCTCAGACAAGCAGTATTAAAAGCCTCTTTCACAACTGTTTTGTTGGTAGAGCTTGATTAGTTTAAGTGTATTTTGCTCTCACTATTCTTACTCGAAGATGTATTAGTATACTATTTTCTTTACAACTAGAAGCCATCTTCTATTTTCCTGCTTAAACCAGTCCCAGAAAATTTATGCCTGTTCTTTATTGTTTTTCTTCTTTCCCTGATATTTGGCTGTACTTTTACTCCAACTTTTTATTTCTCATTTTACTACAATTTAGATGTCTCCTTCTATTTCTTAAATTATGCCCTGTATCCCCTAATCATCCTCCTAATGCTTCAGGTGTAAGTTCATTTTTCTTGAAGATGGATAAACAGGACTGTGTGTGGTGTTCAAGGCAAAGTTTTTTACAGGACCACAGTGTTGCCACTAACTCTTCTTTCTTTACCATAAGTGGCTGGACTAGGTCTCTCTCTCCAGTTGCTTTCTTCTTTTATTCTGCAAACTATTTGCCATTCCTGCTTGTTCTATGGACTGGGTACAACTGGCTACAGGGCTTTGAGAAGGAGCTAGGAGCATGGAGACTGAATGAGCTGGTGCACCAGCAGCACACTTAATCACAGGTTTATTTGATGTTAATGAGTTATGTGACCTCCCTGCTCCACCAGGCAGAGGGCAAGGGCTAGGAGCAAAGCTCCTAGGAGCAAAGGGGTCAGCATTACAATTCCTTACATGACTTTCTGTGAGCAGAGATTATAGACTCATGAATGGTTTGTGTT
Organism: Thryothorus ludovicianus; assembly: GCA_013397245.1. Lineage (NCBI taxonomy): Eukaryota > Metazoa > Chordata > Aves > Passeriformes > Certhiidae > Thryothorus > Thryothorus ludovicianus. Next base: position 503,607 of record VZTB01003128.1, on the reverse strand, counting down.
GGAAGGGACCTTCAAAATCATCTTGTTCCAACCCCCTTGCCAAGAGCTGGGGTGCCACCCACTATATGAGGTTGCCCATCAAACCTCACCTTGAACAATTCCAAGAGTGGGGTATCTCTAATTTCTCTAGGCAACCTGTTCCTGTGTCTCACCACCCAGACACTAAAGAACAGCTTCCTAACATCTTAACTAAACATCTTAACTAAATATTTCACCTTTTATTTTAAAATTCTTTCCCCTTGTCTTACCACTATCTGCCTGTGCAAAAAGTTGCTGTCCTTGCTTTACAGATTTTCTTCAACACTGAAAGGCTGCAGTGAGGTCTCCCTGGACTCTTCTCTTCTTCAGGCTGAAAATTCAAACTCTCAGCCTGTCTTCATAGGAGAAGTTCTCCATCCTTCTTACCATCTTTGCCCCCCCCTGGACTTGCTCCAACAGGCTCGCATCAGAACAATACTGATGACTAAGGAAATAGTTATTTCCTTTTGGTTTCTGGTTCTATGGTTCCTAAAGCCATGAAATTCAACAAGTCCAGGTGCAACATCCTGCCCCTGGGTCAGGGAAACCCCATTCAAAGATGCAGACTGGGCAAGGAATAGATTGAGAGAAGCTGTGAGGAGACTTTGAGAGTGTTGCTGTGTGGAAAGCTGGACACAACCTGGCAGTGTGTTCCTGCAGGGCAGAAAGCCAACTGTATCCTGGGCTGTGAGTAAAGAAATGTGGCCAGCAGGTCAAGGGAGGTGATTCAAAACCTCTACTCCTGTCTGGTGAGACTCCTCTTGGAGTACTGCAACCAGTCCTGGAGCCCCCAACATAGGAGGGACATGGGCATACTGGAGCAAGTCCAGAGAATGGCCACAGAGGGCTGGAGCACCTCTGGAGCCTGAAGACAGGCTGAGAGATTTGGGGTAGTTCAAACTGGAGAAGAGAAAGCTCTGGGGACGCCTTACAGAACCTTCCAGTATCTGAATAAGGCTCATGAAAAGGAGGGAGAAGGGCTTTTTACAAGGACAAGTAGTGACAGAATGAGGAGGAATGGCTCTAAACTGTAAGAGGGCAGGTTTAGATTGTGTATTAAGACAAAATTATTTACTGTGTGGGTGGTGAGACACTGGAATAGGTTGCTTACAAAACCTGTGAATGCCTTATACCTGGAAAAGTTAAATGCCAGGCAGGTTGGGGTTTTGAGCAACCTGGTCTAGTGGAAGGTGTCCCTGCCCTTGAGTGATTTTGATAACGGTCTCAGGAACTTTCTTAAGCTTAGTGACTTGGGTGCAGCATACTCCTCTTCAGACCTATATATTTTCCTCAGAAATCCAAATAAATGAGGCACATCCTGAATACCATATCTTTAAGTTGGAAGAGCTTCTCTTTATTTTGATCCTCTTCTGTGGTTTTGTTGGTTTTTTGTTTTTTGTTTTTTCTTTGTTTACTTATTTTTTTTTCATGTATTTGCTTTATTTACTTATGTTTTATTTACTCTTTTTTCCTTTCCTGTCCATAATCAGTGGGAAAGTTAATTTTTTATATCTTTTCCCTGGACTTTAGTTTATTTTCTTCGCATATCTGCTTCTTAAAAAAGTCCTCTGGCTTCTGGCCTTGCTTGGCATGCAGTATAGCATCCTTCTGTCAGACAGCCATTCTTACCTTCTTGGATGAGTGTCTGGGAGAAGACAAGTTTGGAAGAATTCAGTGACTGCCAGACGTTTGAGCTCAGAAAAAGGAAGGAACTGCAAAAAAGTCTCAAAACTACTTGTCTGAGATATTTTCCACTCTGACAGCTTAGGTCAGAATGGAAATTAATTCATTAATTAGAATGTCAGATGGACTTCTCTCTGGACTTGTGCTTGAACAAGTGAGGAATTTTCAAAATTAGTCGAATACCTAGTGTGTTTTATCTGCAGAATTAGTCTTTAGAGCTTGATTTTGACCCTATTATCATGCTCTTTCCCACTGCACACAGTCATTAGTACATGCTCTTCCTCTTCTGCCTTGGTAGGTTGACCCTGGTCAGCAGCTAAACACAGCTGCTCACTCCTTCCCCTCTTCTATGGAAAGAGGGAAATAAAAGAAAGGGATAAACATTTGGGAATCAAGATAAAGGCAGTTTAATACGTGAAGCAGAAGCTATACTTGCAAGCAAAGTAAAGGAATTTATTCACTGCTTTCAACTCACAGCCAGATATTTAACCAATTTCTGGTAAGGTTGGCCTCAGAGTGTAACCATGACTTTCCCTGCTTCCATGTCCCTTTCTTGAGTTTTATTGCTCAGCAAAATATCATATGGTATGGAACATCCTTTTGATCAATAGGATCAGCTCTTCCAGCTGTGTGTTCTTCCAGTTTCTTGCCCACAAGAACTGGAAATCTACTTTTGGAGTGACAGACAGGGAAAAACCTTAGCACTGTGCAAGCTCTGTTCAGCAATAACCAGAATTCTGGTGTGCTATCAACAGTGTTAGTCACAAACGCAAAAAAACTCAGGACCATACAGGCTGCTGTGAAGAAAATTGACTCCATCCCAGCGAAATGCAGTACACCTGCAGAGATCTTACCTAAAAAATCTCCATGGCAGGGACAGAAGAATAGGGGATTATTTGGAACTCAGTAGTGTTGTGTAGAATAAAGTTGTGCCTTTCACTTGTGACGCACAGCTATTCAGGTGGTTGGGGGATTGAAGAAGCATTCCTTTGTTCTACTTCCAGTTCCCCAACAGTTCTTTTTTCCTTACTATACCCTGAGGTGACCTTTCTCTTCCATTTAGCCATTGATAAATTATATCAATGATGGTAGGTTCATTTGGTGCCCATGTGCTTCACTGTGTTTTATTCTCTGGCAACACAGTCACTCCTTCATCTCTGGATCAACACTTTTTTTTTCTTTTTGGCTGCCATTGTTGCCTGAAATATAGAAAGAGTCTTATGGAAGATTATCCCTATATATTTCTTTCAATAAGATTTCAGTTAGAAAGGGATCCAAGATAAGTTCCAAAGTGTTTTTTTCAATTAAGAGAATTCTTCCCTTTTAAAATTGTATATTATTCCAGTACTGAAACATTGCTTCACATCTTGGATGTTAACTTTCTATATGGATTGTCTAGAATAATTTATATTTTATGTGTGTGAAACAAAACTGTTTTGCCCTTCTGTCTCTGAATCAGAGACAAAGACCCTCACAGTAAAGCACATAAAAATTCTTGACTGGTATGAAAGCACTAAGAAAAAATACAAATTTTCTAATATATTTTCTGACTCTTCAGGTCTTCATTTTATTAACAGAAGTGGAGGTGTACAAAGATACTACATCAGGTTGCCTTGCACTGGTCCTCATAAGGATTGAACCCTTGGAATAACAACTCTGCTCTCTGTTACAGGAGCTAATAAAGAATTAGCATTGATTGTTCCTTGATTTCTCCTGGATGCATAGAAAGAGCATGATGGGGAATGTTGCCAGTGACTGTCAACAGTATTAGCAGAGGAATGCTCTGGCTTGTGGGTTCTGGGTTTAGCTGAGCTGGGAAATAAGTAACAAATATTAGGATTTATAGAGGATTATAGTGCATCTCCTGTAAGATGTCTGAACCCAGCAGGGAGCTCAGGAAAAAGAGTCTTTCTCTTCTACTTTCAACTGTCTGGATCAAAACCTGATATGACTCACAGAAGCTCAGACCTATCATTGTAGATATGGTTGTGTTCAACCCCGGTTAGGAGACTTTCTTTGCAGATGAAATGTCTGGAGGATTTGGCTTCTAAAATATAAGAATTCTCTTTGGTATGTGTGATCTGAAGTTACTCTAAGAGTAACTTTTTTTTTCTAGTTTCTGTATGATGTCCAATGGCACATCCTTTGTTAAATATTAAGGCCTTCCTCAAAAGATTGTTGCTCAATATGATATCATCATTAAAAATAAATTAAAAAAATAAAACTATTTGTTCTCTTGCAGCTTTGTTTATATAAATAGGGGCCATTATAGAGGTATTTAAAGAAGGAATTAATTAAAACCTGTGATGTAGAATGTCAGGTTGAATGGTTGAAAAGTGACAAAGTTTTAAGCAAATGAAAACAGTATTTTAAAACAGGAAGTTAATGATCATTCTTGCCTATTAATATTGAAGAATATTGTTAAACTAAACCTACCTGAATTAATATCTGTATATACAATTTTCTTTTCTTTTAAAATTATAATGTATTTATTTTGGTTTCTTACCATAGAAAATTGGTTTAGGAGCAGGGCAAAGATATTGCTAAAAAAAAGTCCATAATCTACTCTGAAAACTCAATAAGATTAATTTTACATTTGGTAGGATGTAAGGGCTGGTGTTCTCTGTATGAAATAGTATTTATTTGTACAGTGTATGAGAAAAGGAGAGGCTAAAGACAACTGATCATGTAGTTATGTTTGAAAAATGGCAAAGTGAAAACGATAGAATGGAGTTCTGTGTACCTGTGGTAGAGTGTATCATCTTTCAGAAAGCAGAAAAAAGAAAGAAAAAACCTCTGAAACAAAATCTTAGTGCTTTACAGTGATTAGACTTTAAAGCCTGGGAATTTTAAATTAAACTCATGGCTTTTTTTCACTTATGTTCTTTATTGTATGCAAATACCAGTAAATAATTTTCCTAAAAATTAATAGAGGTTAAAAGTAGCATGAAATATAGCACAGTGAAAAATTAGACAGTAAATTGAAATAGAATTTATTTCATTGTCAGAACAATGCTGGATAAATTAGTGGAGGTGAAAAATTTATGAAAATGTACTTATTAATGTAGGAAAGTGACTTAAAAACACAGAGAGAACATATCGAGACAATAATTTTAACTTTTAAAGAATTATACATTATTAACAAAAATTTGCCTTTTTAATGGTCTCTGGCAACACTGGGAGAACTCTAGAACAACTCACAAGTGTAAGGAACATTTTTTTCCCACTGTAAATGTATTAGTGTGAGGTTGTTGCCTGTGAATGTACACTTATACTGAAAACATGGTGTGCCTTACATATTACAGAATTGAAATGTACATTCATAAAAAGAGAATTGCAATGTGTTTTCAGTTGTGCATTGAAGAAAACCTTTTACATCATGAAATTAGTTTTTATGGAGAATAGGCAGGATATTACACTTAAATGTCTGTATTACATGCATTAATTTTTTATGTTTATATTAAAATTTTTTCTGCTTTATTAAGGAGAACAAAGCCAGAAAGAGTGCCAGATTTTAAAAGAATGCTAAGTGAGGCAGGTATAATCAGATTTGAAGTTAAAAGAGCATCTAGCTTGATTGGTGTAAACATGGAATAAAATAATTGACTTGCTGACTCTTTGTTTTAGAGCAGATATCAGTGTCACTCTCCACAATAGGCAGGATATTACACTTAAACGTCTGTATTACATGCATTAATTCTTTATGTTTATATTAAAATTTTCTGTGGGCCTGTGCTCACAGAAGTTCTGTTTTACTTGGTGTGTGCTCACGTGCATGATGGAGTGAGGACCAGGATCATTTTCATGGATGGCTCCTGGTTAGGGGGCAGTGCTGTGATGCACACAGCCTGTTTAAAGCACAGAAAGCACCAATATCTCCAGCTCAATGTATTTCTATATTTTCTTTCTATGATTCTAAACGATCCTGCATTTTTATTGAAAACTTTTAAAAATATATCAAGATATATTTTTTTCTGATGGGAAAACTTTTATTTAAAGGATCTAGCCTTCTAAAGTAGATGTAATATTTATATAAAAATTAAATAGTATTACGTATTTGGTAATTATTTGGTATTATATCAGTGTAAAAATAGATAATTTGAATACTTTGTTAACATTGTAGTTGTTGGTAAAATGGAAGCCTTAAATAGCTGTAGTCCATGGGCCTTTCTGTCTTTGCAGAATACCAATAACTTTTACATCACGTTGTAATTGATATTTAGGAGGAATAAATTCCATTTCACTTCTTTGTTCATTAAATTGTGTCGATTTTCTCAAACAGAATTATGAAACCAATCATTTTTCTGCTTGTTCTTCAGTTAGCAAGGTGTGTTTCTGACCTGGTAGTGGTTACCCACTCCGTCTGTATATGGTATTACTAAATTACTAAATATTGGATTACTTTCNTTTTTTTTTTTTTCTTCTGTTTAGTGATTGAAAATTGTGATTTGGTGTAGGAGGGGTCATGCTGTCTTATAATTCATTTAACACTCAGGAGGCTGCAAGAGCTCAGGTTAATAATAATAATAATACTAGACCAGTTGGGCTGCAATAGAGGAGTGATATTCAGTCAGCTTTGAGGGGATAAATGGGTTCAGCAGATAATTTAACAAGGAGCAGAGCACAGTGTTGGCCTGGAGTATTTTATCCTCGCTGTTGTACTCGGTGCTGGCTCATGGGGGTGCTCCAGCCATGAGCCTGGGGCTCTGCGGGAGGGTTCTGAGCCACTGCCAATGGGAGCTGAAACGGAAGAGGAGATAAAAGGCAAAGAAGAGATAGACAGGTTATACGTCTTTCCTCAAAGTTCTTTCTGTGATTTTTGAGTAGCTATTTGAGATGCCTTTTATGAAAATCTTGGATTGGCTGGAATATTTCTTAGGATCAGTCCAATGCATGCTTGTTACTGATGCTTCGGTTGGTAGGTCACAGGAGATGAAGGGATGCAAATAGTCCTTCTGGCAAATGATGGCTAAAGACATAATCCAACAAAGCCCATTCTTCAGTTGGTGTTTTCCCATCATTTGAGGCTACTTTCTAATCTTCCATTTAGTTTACCATGCATTATTAACACATTGTCCTTTGGTGATAGAAGTATATTTTGAAATAAATTTTTTTTTCAGTTGCTAACTTACTCTTTCTGCCTAGTGTATCTTTTCCTGTCAATATTAGTTGTTCTAAGAGAGCTGAAATTTTAAGAGTCCTTATAGTAATTCAACATGCAAGACTTATGATTTATTGCAAAACTAGAGTTCCTTCTTGTTCAGCATCTTCATGTCCTGAGTTGATTAGGAATGGGGCACAGTGACAGAACAGCTGAGACTTCAAGAAGCACAGTTCCAATACAATAACCTAACTGGTTATTTTAAGTTGAAATTTAGGTCTTCAAATCTTGTCAGATTTATATGTACACTACTCTTACATCTAGAATGTTTTTGTTTGTTTTTGTTTTTACTCTGCAGTTATTATTGTTTCAATTTTCACATTAATTTCCTACACAAGACAGAGAAATCTGCATGGTTCCACTGGTGTAAGCACACCTTTTTTATCCTTCAGAATTCCTTCTTTTTACTTTTGTACCAGTTAATGTAAAAGAAGGACAAAAAGAATTACAAACATTAATTATGCAATTACAAAAACATAAATGATATATAGTGTAATTATTACTTAATCAAGTTTGGATCAATTTTTTTTGCTGATTTCCATTTTTTCATGAAAAATTACAAAGCAAAACTGAATATATTTTATTGGAAATAAAAAAAATTGATAGAAATAGGTTATTCATCCAAAATTTAGAGGGAAATAGTTGTACTGATTTATTTTCTTAGGATAACTTCTAAATAGTCTGCTTATCACTGTCATTATTTGAAAGTACACTTTTATATTAAATTCATAGTGAAAGATCAGTATCTTTGTATGTCATTACTAAATAATCATGAAAATTAAGAATGACTTGCTGTTGTAGGAAAGAATTGAATTTTTTGTGCTTTATTTAAAAAAATAATCACTCTTGAAACATTAGTTGTTTTTGGACATAGTTAAGATTTTTTTTTTTTGTGTGACATCTTAGGCTTCCTCTTCAGAAAGAAATACAAAATTGCTGTCACAAGTCAGTTCTACTCAAAAAGTTTCAAGCTAAACTTAATTCAGCATGCATCCTAACATTTCGTACTTAAAATGTTTGGTCATCGATTTTGCAGCTATGAGAAGCTCCTAAAGAGATGCCATTATGACCATATGGTCTAATTTCTGTATAACAGATTGTAGAATTTTTGTAGTAGTCTGTGATGAAAACTTTGGCTATGAGAGCTAATTAAAAATATATAGCTAGTCTTCTATCTGTTCACCTTATTTTTGGATATTCAACTTTGTGGTTTGAATGCTGACAGAATTTGTGTCCGTTCATTCTAAAACTAGGAAGAGGTACTGATAAAAGCCAGTACTCATGCTTTTATCAATACACATAACAGGATCTTGTCCTCCAAATGTGTATTAGTGTAAGCCCCTATTTTAAACATTTTTGGTCAAGAAAAGTCATGAAATATAATCTTAAAAAATTTATCCAAATCTCCTAAGCATGTTTCATTTGCCTGCTTATTTTAATCCTTAGGTTTGAGTGATTTTTTATAGTGGGACAGCTGTTGGAACTCTAAGTCTCTTGTTTTCTATTAGAAAGGAAGATGTCTTTTTATATCAACTTCTTATATATCATTGAAACACCTTATATAACTTGTGTGAGCTTCTGTGAACAGTGAAAGATGAAATGGCTGTTTGATATCCACGACATCAAGATGATTAATTTATCCCTTTTGTACAGTATGTTTTGAAAATAAAAATAATTAAAAAATGCAAGTAGAAATGCAAGTAGCTAGTCCACTTGTTGCCAATTATGGTGAATCCTTTGCAAAGCAAACGTTATTTCGTGGTGGATTTTAGAGTGTTAGGTTAATGGTTGTACTGGGTGATCTTAAAAGTCTTTTCCAAAATGAATCTAGGAAAGTTATGTTCACTTTGTCACATAGCGATACCTTGCTCTATATTAAACAAAGAAGGATTGTTGGCATCTGTAGAACACACTTGTCATGTTGCTGGATATAGTTATTTGTTAGATGTGCTTTGCTTTAGTTAAGAACAATTACAGGAATGGAATTTTCACATTTCAGTACAAATATTTATTGCTCTAATTTTTTTTGCAGTAAGTACATTTTGTAATAAGTTTTAACAATCAAAAAAATTGGAACATGCATAGACTGTTGTTTCAGCTTTTTAGATGACAAAGCTAAGGTGTACTTCAACTCTTTCTTTTGGACAGTATGTACTTACATGAAAAGCACAATTAATTTTTTTTTTACACTAGTACTTATCATTTAGACAAATGGCAAATCTTAATTTTCTAGAAACTTCTTTGAATCCTTCTTCAAGTATTTGGTTTTGTAGACTGCAATAATATTTGGAAGTGGATAGGTAGTGTAATGAATGATGACAGGATAAAATGTAATTTAAGAAGTGGAGCTGATAGTTGTTGGTGGAATGAGCCATTTCTGTTTTAAATAGAATGTAAGCAACGCTGGTTCTAGCAGTGAACAATCAATGCGCTACTTTGCCTTGAACATCCATGCTTACCTTGAGAAAAGTGAATGATCTCCAAAATTGCTAAGGTTGCTCACAGTCTTAGGAATATATGCAAGATCAGGATGTCTAAGAAATTTATCTTGTGACCTATGGCTACCTGTCATCATGCAACCAGGTATTGGCTCTAGAGCTCCTCGCGTGTCTGAGTTTGGGCCTTAGCATGTGCACAGATGTGTCTTAACAGAATGAAACAGGAGATTCAGCTTGTCATAATCAAAAAACAGTCAGAAAAGTTCCTAAACTCTGTCTAAGCATCATCAGACATACAGCAGGCTCTCCTTATGAAAACCTCTGGCTTTGAGTCTGTCAAAAAAGGTATTTTAATAAGGAAATGAAAGAAGGTGACCAGAACACAAGCCCAGACAACAAAAGATCCTGGGGGAGCATCACCAGTTCTGGGCTACCAGTTAGACTCCAATGTCTGTGCATTACACCCTGGGCCTGGCAGTCCAACCAGATTTTCATCTGCCTGTCCAGTCCGTGTGTCCCCAGTTTGTCTGGAAGGATGCCGTGGCAGGCCAGGTCACGAGGCTTTGCGTTCACTCGGCCAGACATTTTGTCAGGGGTGGCAGTCGGATAACTCAAACACATTTACGTTCTCCTGTGCTTGGAAATGGCATCCACTAGGATATGTCCCAAAACCTTCCATGAATGTCTGACAGGATGTTTGTTCTCCCAGCTGTTGATATTATGCAGAAAATGCAGAGGCTGACAAGAAAGCAAACTCTGTAGGCCTACAGGTACAGACTTCATCTGAGTGCAAAACAATCTGGATTTCTATCTCAATACTTTTATTTCTGCCCAGACAAGCTATTACCCAATGGATCAATACCATATTTATAAAACAAATTAAATTGTTCAGTTAAATATTGACTTGTACAAGAATATTATGTGGAAAGATAATCTGTGGTGCTATTTCACATGATTTAAAATTTCATACATGTAAAGAAGCTTCAGTCAGATACCCGAGTTAATGGAAAAGACTGAAATTCAGAAGAGTAGTGTCCTTCCTTATCTTTGTGTTGGCTAGATCTATAAAGCTGATTTGTCAGATTTTTGGGTGTCTGCTTTATGTTTTGAGAATACTTAATTTTCTTAATCGTACTTAGTGCATAATTTATTTTTCTTGGGGTACTTTTTAGGCCTTGTAAGAGTGCAGCACAGTAGCTGCTAAATCTTGTTATTGGTCCTTGTCTATTCAGACACCTGTGTGAAGTTAGGGATGTTCCTAAATATTTGCAGTCTTTTTCTGTATGTATGGACTTCAACATAAAAGTGGAGGAAAGGAGTTGCACGTGGCCTCCACGTTGTATCATTATGCAGAGAAATAATTTCTTTTGTTGGAACGCTAACTCTGTTTCCTGAAGGTTGATTTAGCCTTGCCTTGTGTAAGACTTGTGTATTTGCTTGCCTGGTAGCTATGGCTCTATTATGCATATGGATATGTCCCTGATGGAGTAAAAAATATCAGTAAAAAATATTTGCTGTTAATTTCAAATAAGAAATCTGGAAAGTCTAAGGCTCTTGCAATAAGATTTTTGTCTCTAAGTGCTTAAAAGCTTTAAGCCATCAGTTCAATACAAGACTAGGAATCCTGGGATAGAATTCCTTCCAAGAATGATTACTGGGAATTTGCCCTTCTTTCCTGGGAAATGAATGATAATGAATTCGTGTTTTGTTTTGTTTTT